>QFEQ01002561.1:70311-158557 GCA_003316335.1 Hemileccinum impolitum
GACTCCAGGGTTAAGGAGACTGCCACTGCATTTAGTGGCCGCTGGTTATGTAACAACCTGAGAAAAGCACTCGTATAACACTCACATATATGGTCGTCTGCTGTACAAATAAGGATAACATTGCTCCCCCCATAGTGCACTAGAGGTTGTTGTACTGAACAACTGAAACTCGGTGGAGGTTCGCAGGATGCCTGTCAGTATAGTCCTGTTATCTACTAGTACACTGGTAGCAAGGCATTAATTCCAGTCTCCCCCCCCTCATCCGATTCCCATATGTCAATAGACCATACACTCCACCGCACCGCTCGTGTCATCACACCCTTCTCCTTCCCACTCTCAGTGCTGGTGGAGCTTCCGTAGCCCAGCACAACACGCCATTTTTCCCTTGGCTCCTCTGCCCACTTTGGGTATGAGTCCCTCGCATACATTCACGATTGGGTCTAACCAACACCAACTACAAATTGTCACCCCTGAACTAGCGCTTGAATGTGAAAGTTCACATTGCCTCTTCGGCAACCCTACTCCCACCTCTTGGGTCGCTGTCTGCAACAATGGCCCCTTCAACTTTGAAGAGTCAGAGCTCTATTACTGGCTCTGCATGGGGTGTACCCGCAAACACAAATCCTCCATTGATGGTAGCCTCATCATCACATTTGGGAAAATTATTTCTGGACATTGCAAAATTCCCTCCTCTCCTTTTGTCTCAACCCTGACCATGCCTGAGACATCTCCTACTTTCTCTCTCCCTTCCTCTCCAGAAATTGCCATTAATATTCCCCTTCCACCATCCCGTCCTGAGTTGCCAGTTATGGTGACAATCCCTACGCCCATGCCTCAGGCAAATCCACAGTTTAGTCCAGTTTGGACTCCCTCCCCCATCGTTAATCTCCCTCATCAAATCTCCATCCCATCATCCCCATCCATGGTACCCATTTTGGAAGTACCAACAAGGGCCTCTTCCCCCATGCTGTCCACCTCTTCTTCTATCATGTTGGTCACTTCAACTGATTCTGCTCAAACCTCGCCAGTTACCCCACTGCCCAAAAAGGGAAAGACCCCACAAAAATGAATGGTTCGAATTCGTGGACAAGATCTCACCTATACTTCATTGGCAGATCTCGAAAAAAAGGTCAAGGAGATCGAGAAGACTGCTCCTAAAGCTAGTCTTCCAATTGTTGTGAAGCAACCAAAAAAGGTTGAGAAGGTCAAAAAGGTTACTCCAAAACTCAACTTTCTGCCTTTGGCAAATGAGGAGAAAGTTGCGGGACGAAAAAATGTCCTTGTCTTCCATGGACAAAAAGTATTTTGGTCAACAATGACGGAATTGGAAACCAAACTTTTGACGATTGAAAAGGAGGCATCAAATAAAAAGGTAGTACCTGCCTATTCGTCAAATAAATATTCTGTCTTGGACGTCCAACAAACTGAAAAAGTCAATGAGGACATCGACACTGAAAAGGGGGTGGATCCTTTGAAACCACAATTTATTCAAATGAATTGTCTGATTAATGACAGATACAAAATGATCAACGAGGAATTTGATGACAAAGTTGAAATTGAAGAAGTCCTAATTAACGTTGCTAAACATCGGGCAGTAACTCAAACTTTCGACATGCGACAATTGGCTCAGTTGAGGGCTGAGCAGGAGAATACTGCCCGTGCTGAAAGACGTGCTCACAACTCTCCAAAAACAAACCCTAAGAAGATTGAAATTTTTCGATGAACTGTGTTGAAAGAGTGACCTGATCAATCCTGTCCTAAAAAGGATAATGCCTGGAGTGATGAACACCCTTGCGACCCTTTAAAGGAAAGTAAGTGGTCTAGTTGAAGAAACACGGTAGATCCCTGGTCGGTTGCATGGATTAAAGAAATGGTCAACAAAAAGGATGAACAATGAATGATAACTCATTTGAGATTGTTTGTCCATGACACAAAGGTGTCTGAAGTAACACCAGAGTTAGTCAGACAAATAAAATCTGTCACTCCACTTGAAGCATACCTGTCAATTCGAGAATTACAGAATAAACCTTGATTCATTCAAAGAAAAAGATCAAGTCAATCTCTCAAAGTAAATGCTGAAATCGTGGTGGCAGATGGAAAGAAAATCCCTGTAATCTCATTGGTGGATTCTGGATGTAGCAGATCTTCTATTGATGAAGAATTTGTATGAACTCACCAATTACCAATGAATAATATTCCTATCCCGATAAAAGTGTACAATGCAGATGGAACTACAAATGTTAATGGTTCAATAACTAAATTCATGACTATTGAGCTCCTAATCAATGATCATTCAGAATGGCTGGCATTGGCCATAACCAAACTCTCAACACACCCCATATTCCTCAGATTCAACTGGCTAAAAGTACATAATCTGGAAATTGATTGGAAGAAACAATCAATCAAACTCACCTGTGCCAATGACCATCTGCCGGAATTGATTCCAGTAGATGATGAGGAAGAAGTACCTGAAACCAATGATGGTGACCAGTACTACTACATAAAACATGACACCTATCAAAGGGCAACCACATCAACAGAGTTAGCAATCGAAGCTAATAAGGAAAAACAAACACAGACATTTGAGGATGTTGTACCAATGCATTACCATAAATATAAGGATGTGTTTGACAAGGAAAACTTTGATGAACTGCCACCCTGAAGACTGTGGGATCACACAATCGAACTCTTACCAGGAGATCACAAGATTGATTGTAAAATGTACAACCTCACAGACACAGAACAAAAAGAGTTAGACATGTTCTTAGAGGAGAATCTCGCTTTAGGAAGGATTCAACCTTCAAAGTCTCCCTTTGTCTCAGCCTTCTTCTTCATTAAAAAGAAGGATGGCAAACTCTGTCCGGTTCAGGACTACTGGAAATTAAATGCCATAACAGTCCGCAATCACTATCCTCTTCCGCTCATCTCAGAATTGATAGACAAGCTTAAGGAAGCAAAATACTTCACAAAGCTTGACATTCAATGGGGTTATAACAACATCCGAATGAAGGAAGGAGATGAATGGAAGGCAGCATTCTGCACCAATTGGGGTCTCTTCAAACCATTGGTAATGTTCTTCAGACTAACCAATTCCCCAGCCATCTTTCAAACAATAATGAACCACTTGTTCCAAGATCTGATCAATCGAGGAAAAGTGGTCATATATATGGATGATATCATGATCTTCACAAGCACTATTGAGGAGCATCAGAAGATCGTTGCTGAGGTACTTCAGATCCTTCATGACAATCATCTATATTTGAAACATACAAAATGCGAGTTCAAACAACTCGAAACTGAATACTTGGGTCTTGTCGTCAGCCACAACTCTGTAAAGATGGATCTGGCTAAGGTCAAAGGCATCTTGGATTGGCCAGTCCCAAAAACTCGAAAAGAATTACGAGGATTCTTAGGATTCCTTAACTTCTATCGAAGGTTCATACAGGATTTCGCCAAACACACCAAACCCTTAAATACCTTAATATCTGAAAAGAAGGAGTTCATTTGGACCGATGAATGTCAAACCGCGTTCAAAGATCTGAAAGGCATGGTCACAACAGCACCAGTGTTGGCAATGCCCAATCCAAAAGACCCCTTTCGGCTCAAAACTGACGGCTCAGGAACAGGTATCAGCACTGTCCTCTCTCAAAAACAAGATGACTTATGGCACCCAGTTGCATTCCTTTCCAAATCCTTGTCTGATGCAGAATGAAACTACCATGCCACGGATTTGGAAATGGCTGCCATCATCTTTGCCTTGAAGGAATGGCATCATTACCTCCTTGACACAGCCACCCCAATCGAGATCCTAACTGATCACCAAAATCTCACATATTTCCGACGTCCCCAAGACCTTTCCCACTGCCAGGCACATTGGCAACAACTACTGGCTGAATATTCTTACACCCTCACCCACCACCCTGGAAAGAGTAATCCAGCAGATCCTCTGTCCCGGAGGCCAGACTTTGAAAAGGGGGCGGAAGACGACAACAAACAACAAATCTTACTCCCTGAACATGTATTCTCATCTCTGCAATCTCCTAAACACGTGTTCAACCCCAATCTCGGGTGTTGTGCCTGGCCAAACTTGCCAAAAAGTGATGGAGCAGCAGTGTGTTCCACTTTTTCGATACAAAAACAGCCTGAAGCAGATAACACAGTAGTGAACAAGCGCACCAGTGACCTGCAAACGGTTGAGTCACTAGTAAAAGGATTACAACATCAATGAGAAAAATATGTGATCAAAGGTCTCAAGGAAAAGCTTCAATGGAATGAAAAAGATGAAGTTCTTTTCTTCAAGGAACAACTTTATATTCCAAAGAACGAAGGCCTAAGAGAGTGTATTATCTGCGATCATCACGATCATCCCACTGCCGGACATCCTGGGATTAGAGCAACAAAAGATCTGATCCAACAAAAGTACTACTGGCCAACGGTCCGAAAGGATGTTGAGAAATACATCAAAGGATGTGACAAGTGTCAAAAAACGAAAACAAAGACACAGGCATCTCATACTCCTCTTCATCCAAATGAAATCCCCTCGACCCCATGGGAAATCATTTCAGTAGATATAATCAGACCTTTACCAGAGTCACAAGGAAAAAATGCAGTGTTAACAATCGTGGATCGCTTCTTCAAGATGATTCGGATATTCCCAGTGGTAAATGACATCACCTCCAAGGGAGTAGCCAATATCTTTAGAGATCACATATTCAAACTCCATGGGATGCCTTGAAAAGTCATATCTGATCAAGGACCACAATTCGTGTCGTCGTTCATGACCAATCTTTACAAACTTCTTCAAATTGAAGGAAATCCTAGTACCACCTATCATCCACAAACAGATGGACAAATGGAACATTACAATGCAATGGTTGAGCAGTATCTTCGCCTATATACCAACTATCCCCAAAACAACTGGGTGGGATGGCTAGCTTTGGCAGAATTTGCTCATAATAGCAAAAAGATCATTACAGGATTTTCCCCATTTGAACTTACTTATGGTCAACAACCAACAATCAGAGGAGAAAGAAGAAAGGTCTGAAATGAATTGGCCCAAGAATTCGTAGCCTCCATGAAAAGTTCTTTTGAAGCTGCTAAAAGATCATTGGAACATACCGTGGAGGACATGAAAAAGTACTATGATTGAAAAGTAAGACCATCGATTGAATACAAACCTAGAGATATGGTGCTTCTGGATGGTACTAATATCCAATCCGAACGACCATCAAAGAAGCTTGGGGATAAAAGATATGGACCTTTTAAGGTGGAAGCTAAAGTTGGCACTTCATCTTATCGGCTCAAACTTGATCCCAAATGGTGAGCTATCCATCCAGTGTTCAACAAATGTCTCCTTCATCCATACGTCAAGGGATCCTTCCCATCCCAACAGAAGACACCACCTCCCCCTCCTGATCTCCTCAATGACATGGAAGAGCAAGAAATCCAAGAAATCCTTGCTTCCCAAGAACAGCGTAACAAAATAGAATTTCTAGTTGCCTGGAAAGGATTTCCATCCAAGGAAAATGAATGGATCAGTGAAGAAAAACTCCCACATGCAAAAGAAGCAATTAGGGACTTCTACCGATCTCATCCAACCACTCCTCACTCCTCCAAGAAGGTTCAAATGCAATTCTCCGCAGATGAACCAGATTCTCCTTGTTCTTGCCCCATATGTCGAAGAGAACCACATCCGCCTCCCTCCTCTCTATTCTCATCTCCCAATTTCATCGAGTTTCGTAAAAAATATAATAAGTTGGACAATTCCTATTTTGAAATTCCTCTTGCCTCTACTAGTCGTGTCAAGGATGCCACTCCTTGAAAAGGGGGTAATGTCAGGACTCATTTTTCACTCTTCACAGTATCATACATTCTCGAACATTCCATGGCCTCATGTAGTACACATGTCAAGGCCTGTGTGCATTTCTGTACAGTATATAAGTAGTAGTATCTTGTACCCTATTCCTCACTCTTGGAATAGTATTTTCTTGCCCTGTAACTGTTCTCTTCGAGCAGCCAGAGTTTGAGCCCTTACAGATGTGGCATGTGGAGCCCGACTTGAAGTTATGGCTTCTTGATTCAAAACATGTTCATCGCAGTTACTTGCGAGAAGGTGATATCTCCGATTAACCCCGCTTTACCCCAGCTTCCTCTGAGCGGATCAGGCCCTCATTCCCGGATGTATGTATTTCTCATATCAGCAAGGGTCTTGCTACACGTCACATTCGGACGTCGGGCGGCCTGTGGTCAATAAATGCAGCGACACCTGGAAACCGCACTGCTTGGGTGCAGACTCACTGAGTTTGCAGTTTCACGAGTATTCGTACTTACTAGCGAGCATGTGCCTCTTGCCAGTGGGGATCTCCGGACCAACATCGTTAACCCCGAGACGCGTCTGCTTGGTGTTCATTCTTACGATCACTCCTCAGTACTCAGTACTCAGCATCTGGCCACCCAATGCATTCGCGATTGTCTCCAAGGCTTAAATTCCGACCTACCCTCGAATTAGCTCTCGGCAACACGTGAGGTTTACAAAGGACCTGGTGGTACCTTCAACTCATGAAGTATTGCTGACTGCGGGTTCTTGTTCACGGCAGGTATTCAGCTATCACCGGTATGGTGCTTGAAGTCAAACTGTTGAGTGACTTTCGTGTTAGGTGTCACCACATCAAGGAGGGTTGGCCGTACCAGGATTTAACTCTGGACAGAACTACCACAAAAATAACTTAGCGCTTTCCCACTCATCTACAAGGACAGCGGGTGTTTTGTTTCAGTACGTCGTTTCCCATCCTACGATTGAGATTGTCAACTGACTGTGATAGCCTGCTCTGGACACAGGATTGCTTCTGGCGATACCTTTCCACTTGAACCAATGGGGATCAATTGTTTTGAATTGACATATTCAACATATGCCCCAAGCTTGAGACCTCGTCGGGTGTATGACTTGCGTCATGTAGGTTTTCAGGCATTTCGGGAAGGCGTTTTGCGCGCCGCATGGATCCGGGGCCAATTCAAGCCTGTTCTCAAGTATCAGCCAACAAGAGACACAGGATGTAAGTCATGTTCCCAAGGTCTTGCCCGGCTCCCAACTCCAATATACATATTGCATGCCACGACCCTCCCAGGTTATTCACTCCAGCCACTTCAACCAAAAATAACCTGGTGAGTCAGTGGTGACACATGACCATTTATGTAGCTTCCTGGGTATCTGGCTTCCAAACTGCAAATAGTGAGCTGAAATATAAGTAGTGAGTCCGAGTAATAGGTCGGAGTTGCTCATTGCCAGTGAACGATCAGTAATGGCTTTTGCAGCTCTTTTTTCCCTCGCAGTGTTATCCATCTTCCAGCGGGTGGCTTCACTTGCACCGACTTCTGAGCCTGTCGCAACTGCCTGGTATGCAGGCTACCATGCCACGGAAGGGTTCCCGCTCTCGGCCGTCAGCTGGGACAAGTACAATGCACTAATCTACTCCTTTGCGTAAGCTAACTCGACCTTTCAGGCGAAATGCGAGGAACCGCTGACTACTTATTTCTGGACAGTATTACGACCCCGAGCGTCAGCAGTCTTTCCTTGAATGGTTCAGATCCACCACTCCTCCCCGAATTTGTCATGGAAGCGCATGAGAATGTAAGTATATGCAGTACTCGGTGTCAGAACAATTACTCAGTAGTAGAACTAAGGGTGTTGCTGCGCATGTTGCAATTGGAGGTTGGGGTGGTGGTCTCTGGTTTTCATCTGATGTAGCGACTCCGCAAAACCGTACCGCTTTCGTGAAGACCGTTATAGATTTCGCAGAACAGTATAATATAGACGGTATCAACTTTGAGTACGTTTGTACTTCATCTCATTTCATTCGACTGACACTGAGTTTGAACCTACCAGCTGGGAATATCCGAACCAGCAAGGCATAGGATGCAACACAATCAACGCGAATGATACACAGAACTTCCTTTCCTTCCTCCAAGAACTTCGTGCGAATCCTGTCGGGGCCAAATTGACACTTTCTGCAGCAACTGCGATCACCCCATTCCGTGGCACCTCTGGCAGTCCCTCTACCAACGTCTCCGGTTTTGCTGAGGTTCTCGACTACATTACAATTATGAACTATGACGTTTGGGGCTCATGGTCACCGGTTGTCGGACCTAATGCTCCCTTGAATGACACATGTGCTCCTCCCGCTTACCAGGATGGTTCTGCCGTTTCTGCCGTCAAAGCCTGGACTTCTGCCGGAATGCCAGCCAATCAGATTGTACTCGGTGTCCCTTCTTATGGTCACTCTTTCAGCGTCCCACCATCTGATGCGTTCGTGAAAGGTTCCGATGAACTCATTGCATACCCGATGTTCAATGCTTCGAATCAACCGCTCGGTGGTGTATGGGATGACACCGGTAGTGTTGATGCTTGTGGAGTTTACGAGGGACCTGGTGGTACCTTTGAGCTGTGGGGTCTCATCGCTGGTGGCTTCCTGACTATGGAAGGGTACCCAGCGCCAGGTATCTACTACCGTTATGACGATTGCAGTCAAACCGTTGAGTGACCTCACAGCCTGGATATGATGGTGCTTTCGATCTGACAATCCGTTCCAGCCGTATGTCTACAATGAAATGTCTGAAGTCATGGTCTCTTTTGACAATGCTCGGTCGTTTGCTGCCAAGGGAAACTTCATCAAGGAGACGGGTCTGAGAGGGTTCGCGATGTGGGAAGCTGGAGGTGATTACCATGACATTCTCATTGATTCCATCAGGATCGCAGCCGGATATTGACACTGGACGGCGGGTATGCATGCACAAGGCTTACTGCAATTTAAACACGCACGGCAGCGGCCGATCGTTCAATTTCCCCTTCGAAGATTTAGGATGCTGTCAAGTTCTGGATTTATCTTATGTAAATTCGTATCCCTTGTGTAGATTTCCATTTGCAATGAAATAAACATATTGCACGCCTGGTAGGGTCGTCATTATCATTTCCGAGTCAACCGGATGAATGGAAACATCCCGGTGACGCATGTTCAATCTTGCAAGTAGATCAAGTGGTTTATTATCATCGCTTATGCCTATGCATGGGTTGGCACTTCACACGAAAAAATAACACCTCTGTCTCTGAATCTGACGGCATCTCACTTTGATGAGTGTTATATCCCGCTGCAAAACCGTGGTAGCTATATTTTGCAAGCATTTCTAAGAACTCAGTATAATGAACTGTAATATAGACTCAAAGTTAATGGTCCCTGAGGTACTCAGGTATTGGCAGTATCCGGAGTCCCAGCGGATCCGAACAGCATACTTGAGAATACCCGGGCTCGTCCATATTGGTTTCAGATGGGCAATGCCATTAGGTGAGCCGAATCTTGGTATAAGTAGGGGGTTGTAAGTGGATATTGGCTCTGCTCTTGGACTCGGATTCTCAAACGTCGAACGATCATGTCAGCAATGACTTTCGCAATCCTTTCCTTGACAGTGCTGTCTCTTCTCCACCGGGTGGCTTCCCTTGTGCCCACCTCTGGTACGAACGAGCTTGTCGCGGCTGCCTGGTACACAGGTTGGCACGCCACAGACGGGTTTCCCCTCTCAGCTGTCAGTTGGGACAAGTACAACACACTAGTCTACTCCTTCGCGTAAGCCAACTAGACCCTTCGAGTCTTGACTGCAACTTGAAGGAGGCACTAACAACTTATTGCTGGATAGTACTACGACCCCGAATGTCAACAACCTCTCTTTGAATGGCTCTGATCCACCACTCCTTCCCAGATTTGTCTGTGAAGCACACGAACACGTAACTGTATTCAGTGCCTTGTGCTGAAATGATGACTCACTGCGGGAGGACTCAGGGTGTTGCTGCACATGCTGCAATCGGAGGTTGGGATGGCGGCCTCTGGTTCTCATCCAACGTGGCAACCCCAGGAAACCGTGCCGCCTTTGTGAAGACCGTCACAGATTTCGCAGAACAATATGATCTAGACGGAATCAACTTTGAGTATGTCCTCGGTTTCTCAGAGTCGATGATTGCTTAGTGCACACCTGCCAGTTGGGAATACCCCTACAGTCTGGGCGTAGGATGCAACACGATCAGTCCGAATGACACACAGAACTTCCTTTCCTTCCTGCAAGAACTCCGCGCTACTTCTGTTGGCGCCACATTGACGCTCACTGCAGCGACCGCGATTACCCCATTCCGTGATGCCTCTGGCAATCCCTCCCAAAACGTATCAGGCTTTGCTGAGGTCCTCGACTACATCGCAATCATGAACTACGACATTTGGGGCGCGTGGTCGCCGGCTGTCGGACCTAATGCTCCCTTGAATGACACATGTGCTCCTCCCGCTTACCAGGATGGTTCTGCCGTTTCTGCCGTCAAAGCCTGGACTTCGGCTGGAATGCCACTCAACAAGATCGTACTCGGTGTCCCTTCTTACGGTCATTCCTTCAGCGTTTCACCATCTGATGCGTTCGTGAAAGGTTCCGACACTGAACTCATTGCATACCCGATGTTCAATGCTTCAAATCAACCGCTCGGCGATGCATGGGATGATACTAGTAGTGTTGATGCTTGTGGAGTGTACCAAGGACCCGGTGGTACCTTTGAACTGTGGGGTCTCGTTGAGGGCGGGTTCCTCACTATAGATGCGGACCCGGCGCCCGGCATCTACTACCGTTATGACAATTGCAGTCAAACCGTTGAGTAATCTCGCGACTTGGGTGTTGTGTGCTTTGATCTAACGACCCGTGTTTCAGCCGTATGTTTATAACAAGACGTCCGAGGTTATGGGCTCGTTTGATAATGCACAGTCGTTTACTGCCAAAGGTAAACTCATCAAGGAGACTGGTCTAAGAGGGTTTGCGATGTGGGAAGCTGGGGGCGATTACTACGACACTCTCCTTGATTCTATAAGAGACGCAGCTGGATTCAGTGACTGCTAATAGGGCTGTTGTAGAGCCAGTTCTGATCATGTAGATCATGCTCGGATATTTTTACTCTTTTTTGGTCACGAGCGAGCTAATTGTATTGTATTCATGAATGAGTTTGTTGAACGAGACCCAAATCGATCACTAAGTAGTAACAGTTCCTCGGTCAACAAAGATCAAAGGAGTACAGCGTAACAATGGGTCGAATATGAATACTATCAGATCGTCTTCGGAAGGTCATCATGTTACACGAGCCATTGCCAGTGCAGCAGTCCCCGAGTATAGCTTTCACCGATCTGCGGGATTCAACTTTCAAGTTCAGCAAGTAACTATGCGGCATTTGCCTGACCTATAGGGTGCGGTTGTGACGTCACTCAAACAGAAATCAAAACGTAGAAGAAAGGCCAAAATCACGGGCATGAAAGGTGCGTGATTGATATGATGCCTTGTTTGATATGGCCTGTCCGAGTGCCATCTTAAAGCTTCAGGCTTTCTGATTTGGACACTCGTTCTGGCTTGGCCGTAGTCCGTCGGCAGAGTTTGAGCACCAAACTACTTCTTACTCGCACAAGCGGATCGGAGTCTTTTCTAACCCGCACTAGTGCCAAATCTCCTGGGGACGCCAGACCGTACCCCAAGTTCGAAACCTCTGTTTCGTTTACATGAAGGACTCCCAAGGCATTCTCATGCCGGTGTGAGCGCCCATCTGTTGTTCAAGTTCCGTGTGGTTATTCAACATCAAACAGACCGACAGTAAAACATTCCAATGAAACGGTTTCCAAGGCGTGGATAATCGCCGAACCCTCGGTGAAAGCCCGGTATAAGTAGAGGTGCAAAACCACTGCACTCGCCTTAGCTTTTGAAATCTGACTGATCAATGGTCATGTCTCTTGCAATCCTTTCCCTGACAATACTATCCATCTTCCAGCGAGGGACATCTCTTCCGCTGCGTCGCGACTCCTACGCAAACGACTCGCCAAAGCCTATCGCGGCTGGTTATTACACCTGGCATGACACGAACCCATTCCTGCTTTCATCCGTCAACTGGGACAAGTACAATGTGCTTATCTATGCCTTTGCGTAAGTCTGCTTGACGTTACTAGTCCTGACTTTGAGGAAGTCCCTGACTCCTTATTTCTGAAAAGTGCCACAACGCCGAGCGTCGACAGTCTTTCTTTGCATGGATCAAATCCATCACTCCTTCCCGAATTCGTTAGTCAAGCACATCAAAATGTGAGTTTACATGGTGCTCAGTATTGGAACGACGATTCACGGGGAGGACCAAGGGTGTGGCTGCACACATCGGAATTGGAGGTTGGTACGGCAGCCGTTACTTCTCATCCAACGTAGCAACTGCAGAAAACCGTACCGCTTTCGTGAAGACCATGGTAGATTTTGCAAACAAATATGGCCTGGACGGTATCAGCTTCGAGTATGTTCCTAATTTTTCCAAGTCGATGACTGCTTAGCACACACCTGCCAGTTGGGAATACCCTAATGCTCTGGGCGTAGGATGCAACACAATCAGTCCAAATGATATGCAGAACTTCCTTTCTTTCCTCCAGGAACTCCGTGCTACTTCTGTTGGCGCCCAAATGACACTCTCTGCATCGACTTCGATCAACCCGTTCCTTGATGCCTCTGGCAAGCCCTCAACTGACGTATCTGGTTTTGCTGATGTCCTCGATTTCATTTCGGTCATGAACTATGATGTTTTTGGCTCATGGTCGGCGAATGTCGGACCCAACTCTCCACTGAATGACACGTGTGCCGCTTCCGCTGAGCAGCAAGGTTCTGCTGTTTCTGCTGTCAAAGCCTGGAATGCGGCTGGAATGCCACTCAACAAGATCGTACTTGGCACCGCTTCTTACGGTCACTCCTTCAGCGTCTCGCCATCTGATGCATTCGTGGATAGTTCCAAGGCCGAACTCGTTGCATACCCGAAGTTTAGCGCCTCGAATCAGCCAGCCGGCGGTGTATGGGACAACACTGCCAGTGTCGATGTCTGTGGCGTTCACCACGGTCCCGGTGGAACCTATGAGTTGTGGGGTCTCGTTGATGGTGGTTTCCTGACCACGGACGGCAACCCGGCGACCGGCATCTACTACCGTTATGACAGTTGCAGTCAAACTGTTGAGTTGCTTTGAGACTTGGATGTGACCATGCTTTCGATCTGACGATCTTTATTTCAGCCTTATGTTTACAACGAAGCGTCCGGGATTATGGTCTCCTTTGACAATGCTCAATCGTACACTGCCAAGGGCAACTTCATCAAGGCCACCGGTCTGAGAGGGTTTGCGATGTGGGAAATTGGAGGCGACTATCATGACATTCTCGTAGATTCCATCAGGAGTGCAGCTGGCTATGGCTCAACTTACTAACCTCATCATTAACAACTTGAAGTCATTACAAAATACTCGATGTAGATCGGACATTGCTTTAATTTCGTCATTGCCAATTTGGACTATCACACTGTCGTTACAGAATTTCCTTTCCTTTTATCTTGTTCGTGTAAATATGACTTCTGTCGTTGCCAGTGAATATTATTTAATGGTCTGTAATAGCCTGAGAAACCCGTGAGTAAAATCGGCGGGATCCCGCCGGCGGTCAGACGAACCATACGACGACTCTGTTCTTATCCGGTACACGGCACTTTCCAAGATTCAAGTGGTATTGTGGCCTCCATCATCTGAACACTTCCTGTCGACAGGATGGTTCGGCCGTTTCTATTGTCAAAGCCCGGACTGCCCTGGAACGCCAGCGGGAAGATTGAGCTAGTTGCATACTCAAGATTCAGCGTTTCGAATCAGTCGCTTGGTGATGCATGGGACTGACAATCGGTGTCAAATCGTTGACTGACCTCGCGGCCTGTCGGAAGTTCAAGCGCTTTTGAGTAATTTAACGGTCTTTTTACCTACAGCCTGAGCCTAAACGACAATCTTCCTTTCTGCCTACGGGATACTAACCTTTTCAGACTAACCTTTTCAGCCTTGCAGTGTCTATAACAAAACATCCGAAGTCACGATCTCTCTCAAGCAACGCTAATTTTTTGTTAGGTCAGCAACATTCAAATCTACTAGTAGAGACTGGTCCTGAGAAGGTCCGCGATGTGACTAGACAATGTCATTCTCCTCGCTGGCCGGATCAATCACATGGCTTGGTTTGACTAGTACACCAATAGTTATTAATGTCGCTGTCAGCTTGGGTCTCTGTGGCAAGTTGTGGCAAGATCCGGCGCGATTATTTGTATAGATCGCACTCCGAGTCCTTCCACTGTATTCGGCACCCTGACCTTGAGCTCACTGATTTGAATCTTTCGTAGAACTCATAAGATCCCAATCATGATAGCTGCTACAAACGTCGAAGCAGCGGGTTGGCCAAACCTGCCACGCTTTCCCCGCTCCGATGATCCCTCTGCTGGCGTCGACCAGCAAACCTACGAAAATCTTGTTCGGTACACAAAATACGCATCCGGTGCTTACCAAGTGTTATGTCCCCGTCCAATGGGGAACACCCTTATAGTTCAGGTTAGTGCGGGCGCTGGGTGACCTGATCCACTACCAAATTCCGAGCCAAAATTAGTGCACGATAGTGATCGCGCTGACATCTCACTTTGGCAGTTCCAGGATATCGTCACCTCAACGAAAGGGTTCATTGCAAGAGATGACAAACGAGAAGAACTTGTCGTATCATTGAGAGGGACAACGGACGTCACTAGCATCCTTGTCGGTACGTACCGTCTCAACCGCTTGTGTGACCACTCACCTGGGCTTCGGGGGTGCAGATGCTTCCGTCATACTCTTACCTCTGCAAGGTCCAGGACTCCCTCCGCCGGATTCACCTGCGGTTGCACGCTCAACCGACTCGGAACCACGCGTTCATGTCGGCTTCCTCCTTGCATACAAGAGCATTGCGCAAACAGTTCTGGACGAACTCAGATCCCAATTACAGGCATATCCGTCATACAATATCGTTGTGTGTGGTAAAGTCAATTCCTAATACTCTCATGATGAACTAAATACTGATTGACGCTAGGTCATTCTCTCGGGGTAAACCGATTTATGGCCTTTCTGAGCTCCTGCGATATATGAGTTTTTACCCGAATAGGGATCCATTGCAAGCATAGCTTCGATCGCTTTTAGCTACACGTATCCCGGGAGGTCTGTCACCCTATACACCTTTGGTGAGATGTCTTGAATATCCTGTCTTGGATGATAATTCAAGCTATCAGTTTTCCAGGTCAACCTCGCACCGGAAATCGTTACTTTGCAGAGTTAGTTGAACGTGTGATCGGTACCGAGAACATCTACCGATGTGAGTTTGGACTCAGACTATCATTCTTCATACTAATACTAATGGAGAGGATAGGCGTACACTTGGTTGGTGAGCTCTTCGCTTTGACTTGTCTGATTTCAAGTCTATTGATCCCGATACCGATCAGATGGTGTCCCGACAATGATACCAACTCAACTTGGTTATCAGCACTTGTATGCTACCCGCCTCCGGGTCCTGTCCATATTATCTAATCTTTCCTCCCACTTGCAGTGGCCCCGAATTTTGGCAATATACCGAACTGGGTGAGAACCTCGGGTGTCTTTTATCAGCATCGTGGCGCCATGCGTTTTCTTCCGTAATTGTTATCTGTAGTCCGCCGAGAAACTAAACTCTCAACACCAGGTCCGCCAAAGAACGTGAAGCGTTTTGAGGGAGGTGAAGATCCGAACGGCAGTGGCAAGATTCGTAAGTCCGTGCAAACCATCTCCTTGGCTTCATTTAATACAGAAGATTTACAGCATCCACTGGCGTGAATCCCGCTCACTGGGTCTACTTTCTCCAACGTGAGTTTCAAATGTTCACGGAACCTTCCCCGATCAGCTCGGATTGCATCCGGCGGGATGTTCATGCTGAGGTTGACTTTTGGGTATATAGCCATCGCCTCGGATCCAACGGTGTGCATCTGAATTGAAAATGTTCTCTGGAGAAGTCCGATGGAAATGAAGAACGTTCCAAGCTGCCGCATGCTCCACCGCACATTGGGTTATGCGCCAACTGCCTTCCTTGTTCCGGTATGACCGAGAAAGCGTCCCCATTGCCGGGACCGCTCGCTTGCACCCATATGGGTTGTTGGCATGTTTAGCTATATCAAATTCTATCCTTCCCCAAAAGAAACCTTGTTTCAGACATCGTCGTTTCACAGTCGGATTGTGGTCACGATCTCGGTGCAGAATCCGGATTCCAATATTCTGAATCCAAGAGGGGGTATGACGTTTCGTATTCACGAGTTGCAGACGGCCCAAACTCGTGCATGGCGCACCCAGCCCAATCGGAGGAGTCGAAAGCTCGACGGTCTCAGAACTATGCCGTCCCGTTAGTCAACACCTTACAACCCTGTCCAAAACCATGTGGATAACAATGAAAGGGGAACACATGACGCATGCAATATCTGACTTTGAATCTCATTTTACCCTCGAGAATGGCACCCGATCCTATTGCTAGCCCGAGTGTGCGCAGGTTTATGGATCCCATAAGAACATACAGTATGCATTCAATCTCATGCATGTATCTTGTTTGCGCTACGGTAGTCTTAAATCCGCCTAGCGCTGGCAGGGTCCCAAAAACTGAGACGTTACGAAAGGCTGGAGTAGACAAGTCTCCCAAAAGGTGACTCTCGACCAGCAGAAGACGGTCATTCTTAGGTCCGGACTATGTCCACACTCAAACCAAAGACACTCGAACGACTGCCCCAGAAAAGGATCTATGTCAGGTCAGGTACAGTGGCCACATGTCCCAGCCGATAAACCCACGACCGAGCGCTGAGTTACTACCATGAATGGACTGCAACTTCTGCGCGATTAAGGAGCACATGATCAGTGATCACAAAAGTCCTCGGAGGACCGAATAAAGTGCACAATGTATTTACTATGTTCCGGGGTTCACAGATGCGGCGCTCGACACTTCGAGGACAGGGTTTGTTGCAATGTCTGATTCATGGTCCGATCTTCCGACTTTGTGGGACAAGTTCAGAGCCAATCGATGACAAAGTTGTCGTGAAACGGTCAAAGACGGGGAGAAATCCCCTTGAAAATGACACCTTTTGTCGAGAAGAAGGTTTGTGATGGCTTCTCGTGGCGAAAGGTGGTACGATCGGAAGTGCGACTTGAAACACGAACGTTCAAAGTAACGATCCAAAATTTTCGGTGGATATGGTTCCGAGTGGTGCTGGCTATCGGGTATCAGCTATAACCGGTTCGGCGAATTGAAGCGGGGTGTGATCATCGTTTCACATCGATCGCGGTGACAGGGCGGAAACGTAAAGTAGATGCACGGCTGTATCGAGAAATGGTTGATTGCAGTAGAATTGACTGATACATGTCAATGAGACAGAAAAAGAAAGGGGGACGTTGTGACACTGTGCCACATAACCTGTATATTTGGACGTCCGTAGGCTCGTCAATCGCCATCAGTTATCAGTGCGGACGTAAATACTATGAATGTAAGTAAAGCTGAGTGGATAAAAGCGTATTAAATCCTACCTAACATCGATGGAACATTCCGTCGAAAGGATAAGTTAACATGCAAAGAATCATAAACTGGGTTTCCATGACGTTATTTCGCGGAGGCGAATATTATCGCGATCGTATCATCCATCGGCACGAATGGCGATACTTCGGAATAGCTTGGCGCTGATCATGTTATCGATCCGAAATTGGCCCGCCCAGTCATCTAGCCACTGGCAATGTAGCATCTTGACCAACTTCTTGAACATGACATCTCCTATGTTGCCTGGTAGACTGTGGGGAGACCAGGTGCGACGTCAGGCCAGTCGCAATGCGATTTCCATTTGGTTATCTCGAAGGCTCAGGGATTGCAAATTATAGCAAATGACTCGAGCACTTTCGACTGAGTTGGCCATAACGATACTTGGCCGACATAGTACTATTAGTACATATGTGGCGTTACTGTGGGGAATACATCTATAGAAGTCGACCAGCGGGTGCAGTTGAGCCATAGCCTCTGCTCCATTGTAAAGTGATTCTGTGAAGTTCAGCATTGTCCAATCACGGTTGAATTTCCTGTGGGACCAATAATCGCGCTGCTTAGAAGACGGCCCAGGTCGGGAGAGTAACGCGCTATGATGATAGCAGCGAGTCGGGAAGCCTGAGACCTTGTCGAGCTTGATGAACGACTTGAAATTGCGTGTACCCCTCGTGGCTTGCCAGTGAATTGCTGCAAGCGTCGGCTGTTGGGTCGTTCCTTTCTGCGGTGTTAGTGCTGTTCTGGTTGCAGAGGGGCGTTGCACTTGGCTGGATTTTCCCGATAGCCACTGGCAGGCCCATCTGAGTGTACAAATTCGTCATGTATGTGCTGAGGTACTTGTTAGTACGATGACGAGGCGCAGTGAGGGAAGTGAGGCCTTGCTTGTAACAACAATTACTAGTAGTTAAAGGTTGTTCGGTTGACCCTAGTTACTCGAAATGGATCGGTTCTTGACATTAACCGGGCTCGCTGAGCTTGGCCCTCCACACCGCCAGTCCACAGTTTACAGTCTCTAACTTGCTGCATTACACCCCACTCTTTTCTTCGCCAGTCCTGTTCAAGCGACACCAAGGATGTCTACAACGTCTGACTTGGATTCACAAACGCTGCACAGGGTCCTCCGACGGTTGGCAGGTTGGGCAGTATGGTCTTTTTTCACCGAGGTGCGCGTCGTAGAAGGAGGCAACGTTCCTGCGAAGGGACCAATCATCGTGTAAGTCTCCCAATTCCAAAGCACCGACTCCACCGGGGGCCCACTTGTGGTGTCCAATGGACACTCGCGGCACACCTCCCCGAATTCCCCTTGAACCCAGGATTCCGTTTTCCACCAATGCTAACGCGTCTCCTTTTTTTTTACAGTACCGCAACCCATCACAACATGATTCTCGACCCTTCCGTTCTGTGTCAGTCCGTTTTACGTGCCGTTTTGTTGATCGCACGACGAACCAATGAACGCTCACAGCGACTTCATTTCCTCACCTGCGAATCTTGAACTACTGGTCGAAAGGTGCGGATGCGTACCTCAGCTTTTCTTGCCCCATATGATCCCAAATGACACCTACCCCCTCTTTTTTTCAAATCTGGCAGCGTCCCTGTTCAAAAACAAGTATCTGGCCTGGCTTCTCTATTCTTCTGGGAACATCCCTGTCGACCGTAAGTCCAAGGACCGACAGGTGCTGTTCCGCGGAACGTTCGAGGCCCTCGCGCGAGGTGGTGCTGTCGCCCTGTTCCCCGAGGGGACTTCCTACACAGAACCCCAAATTATGCAGGTCAAGGATGGTGCAGCTTGGGCGGCGCTAGAATATACAAAATGGGCCGCAGACCACGGAGTCAATGAACCCGAAGTTAAGATCGTGCCTGCGGCAATTGTGTATACAAATAAGTCCAAGTATCGTAGCGATGTAAGTCGAGCCTACAGTCTGGGTCGTTCAGTTGCGCCGTCAGTCGCTAATAATCACCATTCATTACAGGTGATCATGCAGTGAGAGATGACTGCAACCATTAGATCGCCTCTTCTAACGAAAAAACCGTCGTAGGTTTGGTCCGCCGATCTCTATGGAACAATACAAAGAACAATTCGCTTCTGATACCGAAGGCGCGACTCGCGCCGCCGTCAAGCGTCTTACACGTGCCATCGAACGGCAGCTGGTAGAAATGACCATCAATGCCCCAGACTGGTAAGTGCCGCCTTATCGTGCGTGCGACCCGGAAATCGACGGCGTAATACGCAGGGATACGCTGTATGTTGCCCGAATGGCTCGAGATCTACTTTGGGAAGACGAACGCTCAATCGATTTGAACGAATTTGTGACTATATCTCAGACGTGAGTTATGCCCGATCTCCGCCTTTCGATTCAGACGATCTACTCACGCTCATGCTTAGTCTTGTTGACCTTTTCTCGACCAGCGATGCAACGCCGAACTTCTGTTCCGTACGCCGCCACCTTCTGGAATACTATTCCCTCCTTCAGTCGACACACCTTATGAACGCTGTCTTGTCCTCTCTTCCTCTACCGGAAACTTTGTCTCCAACTCACCCGACGCCGCTCCCGTCGCGACTTCTGACGCTCTCCATTCTCGTCCGCGATACCTTGGCAGCGCTCATTCGCCTCCCCTTCTTTCTGTTGCCACTCATCCTCCATTTGCCCGTGTACGTTATGGGTCGACTTGCAGCAGGCCTTGCAGAGCACGAAGAGGAGTCTCAGGCACAGAACAAGGTCGTCATTGGTCTCTTGTTACTCATGTTGATCTATCCCACAGCCTTTTGGATTCTCTGGGCTGTACTGAGCTATACTAGTCACGGTGCACTCATGGCAGGACTGACCGTATGGGCATTTGCGTACTATCACACGCGGCTGGTCAATGGTGGGTCGATCATTTGACTCTTCGTTAGCGTGGCCCATGACGTTGACTGACTCGATTCGATTCGATCGCGTTTCTATTGGATGACGGGTGGTGGCGGCGTGCAGATAATTATCTCCAGTGGGTATCTCTTTCTTTCATATCTGTGTGTGCCATCCCCTTTTTGTGGGGGCAGGGGTGCATGCAGCAGGGTCATATTCGCCACTGACGCACATGGACCCTGTGGTCTTTTTTCTTCTTCTTTTCGTTTGTATTCTTTTCTGGCAGCTTCAAACGCGTTATTGCGGCGTGGCGTGTGCTGGTGGGCGTGTGGGCCCCCACGCGGTGGGACCTGTCGCTCGCCGCGCTGTCGCAGTACACTACGCCGCCCGTGCCGCCTGCAAGTCCGTGGGTGGAGCGGGGCAAGGGGGCGTCGACGATGACCACGACGACGAGCACGGCCAGTACCATAACCACGAGCACGATGACAGCCACGGAGGGAGAGGAACCCCGTGTGGTAAGCAAGCAGAAACGACCAGCATCGCGCCGGATCATGCGCCATGTGTTGCGCGCACGGGGCGAGGCTGTGCGTGCACTCGCGGGGTTTTTTACCGCACTGGAAGATGCGGGCGGGGAAAAGCGCGTCGTGGCATGTGCACACTTGGCGAGGCGGTTTGGCTGTGTGGAGGATACGGTAGGGGTGGAGGAAAACGAGGAGAAAGAGGTGCAGGGGTACAGGTATGCGCGTGAGGTGGTGGCGTTTTTGAGATTGCGCGGGGCCAAGATTGCGACGCTGGAGCGGGAGATTGAGGGTGGTTGGGCTGGGTTGGGTAGTGAGGAGGAAGGGACGCCTGTCGGGAGCGAAGCGGGGGATCTGGCTGAGGCTACGGATGCGGATGCGGATGCGGATGCGGGCAAAGGTCAGGGCGAGGGTAGGGGTGAGGAAGACGACATGGTTTGGGTTCCCGCTACTGTAACTGCCACTAGCGAGGCGCACCCCAAGGTGGAGGCCTGAAGGACTAGACCCCTAAGGGTCCGATCGGACCGTCGCACGTCATTCGCACTTGATCATGCCTCGCCAGAGACAGGCGCTGTTCAAGGGTACTAGTTTAATATACACTTTTTTTTTTTTGCTTCAGTCAGGGTAGCGTGCATTGTGATATATGAGCGAGCATATGGGACAGTTGAATCATCTTTTTTTTTTTTTTGCCTTGCCATGGTTTCGCGCTGCCAATGGAGCCTGTCGGATGCGATGCCATCGTGTGGGGATGGCATGCTCGTGATCATGGTCACAGTGCCTTTTGAGAACCCTTTTTTAAATTTTATTCTCTCTCTTGTCCCTTGTCTCGACTCGTTCTTTGCCGAACGCGGTATCATGGACGCCCATCACGGCGTCTGCCTGTGCCAACTTTCCAGCGTGTCGGTAAAGAGGTATCGACGATGCTTGCCGCTTGCGCGATTAAATGCGGAGAGGGGGAGGAGACCAATAACGAATGGGGAATGGACCCGCCCTAGATCGAGGATGACGAGAAAGGCGCCCCCGGCGCGTGGTCATATGATCACGGGGCCAATTGAAAAAACCACTTTGAGGCATAGGCATGAGCCCGGGGATACGGTCAAGCCCTGGACCGTGTGGCGAGAAGATGAAAAAAAAAAAGCTTTTTTTTTCCTGATCGCGGTCGTGTCAACACGATGGCGATGGCATTTTTGTTGCCAATCGAGACCAAAAAAAAAACGCTATCGCAGCATGCTTGCAGCTGATCGGGTGCGGTAGCGCGGCATCTCACCATTTCACGATGATGACAAAGACGAGGAGTGAAAAGGCTCACGGTCATATTGAACATCACGGGCGTCTGGGGCGTATCGCCATCTGTATATGATACTGGATGATACGAGCCATATGCTGCACACGCATGCAGCGCGCGCGCACACGGATGGATATGGATAACGATACGATGATATGATGAAATGGATGATAATGGATGGATGATAATGAAATTCGGGGATTGGGTGTGTGACGACGCCAAGAATGGCGATATAGGACATGGTTCAGGGTCTTGGTTATAGTTTTGGTTCTGATTGTGCCATCATGACCCCACGCTACGTGCTACGTGTCGTGCTGGGTTGGGTGGCATGAGTGACTGCGTGCACGAATGCATCACCATGATGGATGTTGAATGAATGGATCAAGGAATGAATTGGTGAATGAAAAAGGACAAGGTAGGGTGCCTTGTTGCACCGACGAAAAGTGAGACGTCAATTGACAATGTCACGGACCTAGGCCAAGACTTGTTTCGGGGACTATTTTTGGGTAAGCTGAGCTGCGTTGCTGCTGCGGTGCGGGATAACGAATTGCCGCGTCATCGCATCATGAAGAGATGAAAGGAGGATGAAAGGGGGGGAATGGTGTAGATAGGAGGTGCGCGTTACCATGGGAGAGACCTCATTGTGATCACCAGGCAACGTTGAGCATTGTGTTGGACAACAATAATGGAGAGTGAGGAGAGTGAAAAGAAGTCATATGGAGCATGATGATAATGAACACAGGAACAAACGTTTGATCACCAAAGTAGTATATTGAGGAGACAGGCAGGCTCCCATGCGGTGGTGCGTTTTGGGCAGGTATCCTGTGTGTTTGGCCACGTATACGGACCAGTGACCCAAACGCGTCGGGCGATATGAACGTTTGTCAGAACCTAAGCAGAAATGGATTATTCGCCATCAAATAAACAAACAAACCAAGATCTTTTTGTGAATAGGGACCGATGGTGGTTTTTGAGCCGAATAAGGGTGGCTGTCGATTGTTTAGCGTTACCAAGTAGGGGTAGGTCTCCTGAGGTGGTGTGCGGTGGCTGATGTGATTGTGCTTGTTGATGATATGATATGATATGATGGACGAGACGACCGGGATGTTGCGAAATTGACGTATGGCGTCCATTTCCGACGGAATAGGTGGTGGTGGATTGGAGATGCGATTCGAGCGCACCCAGGATGAGACGATAAAGACATGTGCCCTAAATTTTTTTTTTTTTTTAAAGTGTTGACAGCAAGGCTGACGTGGCTGATGGGTCAGGGCCGAAAAAGGGCGAGGACCAGCACGTGCGGTGGGAGAGGTTTGTTCGTGACTCCCATGCAAAGCATCTACGCTCGCGTTAATGGGCTATCCAGCCTGTGGTCGACCTGTATCATGGTCTTACTGGCGTCCGTTGCCCTTTCGTCGTTTGTGTTTATGGCGAACCCGACAGGCAAAGTCGACGTGGCGTCGCTCAAAGTGTGGGTGTCCGTCCGTTCGACGTCATTCCGAGTCGACTCGAGAAGCCGGAACTCACGATTGCGTCACATAGATACAATGCCAAGGCGAAGCGGTATCCTTTCAAGCAGGAAGAGATTGGATTCGTAAAGTTCAACATCACGGCTGGTGAGCGTCTGGTCTGCTTCCATTGTTGATAGGTTCGATCACACACAATGTGCTTGCCAATTACCGCATGACGCGGGGACAGACCTCCGACCACTGTTCAACTGGAACACAAAGCAGGTATTTGTGTACCTGGAAGCCGAGTACACGAACAGGCAAGGGGTGCGTCAATATGGATGGTATGATTGGCTGTGCCTGAGACCTTCTTTTCAAGGTGAACAACACGGTTGTGCTGTGGGATCGCATCGTGGGGCGAAAGGAAGATGCGAAGATGGCGCTGTCTACCAGGAACAAGTACAAGTTCCGAGAGTTGTCTCAGACATTCAGGCAAGTGAGGCAACCGCGTGTTGACGGTGCTGTCATGGGTAACGTTGAGCAGGAACGTGTCTCCGACCGAGTTTGCGCTCAAGTACAATGTGATGCCGTATGTTGGGTTGTTAGAGTACGGGGAGGCAGCGCGGACGAGGGGGATGGAGATGCCAGATGCGCTGGATGCGGTGTCGTAAGCTGACCCCGCGGAGAGTGGCGACGTAATTTTGGTTTTGAATCAAAAAAGCTTGTCACTCAAACATGTCACGTGAATGCAGGGACGCGTAAAACGGGTGTCTTGTTGGTGTGCGGCGACTTGGATTGGCGCGATCCCGATCTCGCGATCCGTTCCCTGATCTCGGGTCTCATTTCCATTTCAGGTATCATGCTTTACGGCATCTTCTTACGACACCGCACCCCTCCTCGCCCACAATGTTATAAACGCGCTCCTTCGCCTCCTCACCCCAATGGATCCCTCCCTCCCCTCCTTTGGCGTACAGGTGTGTGTGTGTCTCCTCCTCCTCCCCCTCCTCCATATCATCTCTAAAATCATCAACAGGTCCGCGTTCAACGCGCCTTCTCCTTCGAAGAGCTCCAATCTGGCGCCTACTTTGCCTCTTTCGACGAGTCCGATCTCCAATTTTATCGCGTGTATGGACAACCCATCCTCATCCCCCCCGATGACCTCGATGCCAACTTTGTCGTACACACACCCGACATCCACGCCGACTGCCCCCCCGTCCTCGTCTCAAAATCCTACACCCTCCAGAACCCCCTCGGCACCCCGACGCCCGATTGGCAGCTCGTCAAACAGGAGCCTACCGAGGTGTGTCACACCACGCTTGCCCGTACCACGCCATCTCATCCCTTTCAGGCCCTCTTTTCCTCCCAGCTCTACACCTTCTCCGACCACGACGAGTCCGAGGCTTCCGTGAACTTCCTCGCCGACCAGAAACCCGCCGCTTCCGTCTATGGCGAGCCACCGATGGACTCCCTCCCCTACCCTCCACCCTCCAATTCCGCCTCTCCCCCCTACTTTCCCTCTCCCCCGCAGTCTCAAGCCACCCCGGACGGTGCAGCGTTCCACGACGCCCGCGATCACTGGGAGGACCATCCACCCCGTATCACCGCTCCCAGTCATTCCTACATGCTCACCGAGCTTCCCTCGCCGCTCTCTCAACAGTATACCCCGCCATCGGTCACTCGTTCGCATCGCCCTCATTCGCGCTCGCCGTCCCCCCCTCTTCGTCTCTCTCCCGTCCCTCATACAAAGCGGAATACGGACAAGAAACCCGCCCTCGCTTGCTTGTTCTGCCGAGGGCGAAAGATTGCATGCGGCCCACCGCAACCGGGTAGCACGGACAAGACCTGCAAGTGAGTCTTTTTTCGTATCGTCTCAATCTGGCCTTTGCCCCAAAAGCCACATTCCTGTCCACCTGGTTTCATGTTCATACCGGATTTGACATGTCCTATCTCCCCTCTATCACCTCATCTCTTCGCTCATCTCCGTGTTCTGAATATGTACTCATCTGTCCTTGTTCTCAGTCAATGTGCCCGAAGGCACCTCAAGTGTGAATACCCCCTCGAGTCCCGACGAGGCATGCGAAAGCGCAGGTCGCTCATTCCCCGCAATTCCTCCCCTGAGATCAACCCAGACCGTCCCAGAGTCCATGTCAAAGCCACCCGGAAACGTTCCGTCGACAAGGGTTGACCCCACTCTCTCCCTTTACGTCTCCTCGATCCTTCTCTTTTGGGTTTCTCAGGTCCATCGTGTATTTGTTCTATGCTTCGCTATGCTTTCTGATCGCTTTGACATTCATTTCTTCGCTTGACGACATCTTATCCATCATCTTATTCGGTTTCCCCATCTTGTTTCGTCGCATGCCGTAACGCACATAGAAATCCTGTTTTTCTTCCAAGCCATTTTTATGAAGGGGGTGGGACATCATGTGCCTTTTGTTTCTCATGGTCGTCATCATATACCGCATTATCTGTCACGCATGTCCAATACGGGTACATATACGTATTCAAGCGTCCATGTCTTGCCTGGGTCATAGTATCTGCTGCGGGTGGTGGTTGGCCCTGGATGATCAAGTGGCAAATTCTATTCATGTCTGAGCGTCTCTTTTTACGATCGTCGGGGATATCGATATCAGAACAACCGCAGTGCGGCAAGTAGGACCCGATAAGCACCCTTTTTCTTTTCTGATTGTCCACAACATTCGAGGACTCCATAAGTCGAGATTGACGCTTACAAAACCAAAACCTTGTTTCAAGTCCTCCCCGGCCATTCCTCCCCGGTTCAAAGATATCATGGTCCCCCAAGACCCACCACGCCCGCGCCCGATGCCAGTGATCCTTGGCAGCGTGCCTCGCCGTGGCAGTGGACACAGCTTGAGCTCGTTATCCCCAACCGGCCAGACAAGCAGCGTCATGCTCAAACTTGATCCCGAACTGACATTGAAACAAGAGGATGCAGTCTGGTGGCATACGCACGAGGAGAATCAAGTCGATCAAGACAAGTTGACATTTGACATTTGCTGTAAACTTGTAACGCGTGTTCCCATTCCCACCGATGGGGCCCATCCCAAAGACGTTCACACGCGCGCGCGTGTGCGCACAGACACACACAGCCGATGCATGGGCGTGCCTCTCCGTGACGTCGGTGGCTCGGAAAGTAACCACACACGTAAGCTGGCCAGTTCATCCCAACTTGAAGGACGTTGCTCGCCTGGGTATCATTGCGCCTTGGTCCACGCACACGACCAAGTTTGACCCTTGAGAACTTGCGAACTCGCGAACGCATGCCACGTTCTCGTGCGTCTCTGCGCCACCAAGGGAAAGGAAAGGATGGGATGTGAGATTCGGAATGTGGTGATCATGATAGGATGCCTATCGGACACGACAGGACGACCCTGACGACCCGCGTTCTGAATCCGATTTCAGAGCCGGCGGAAGTTGGAACGTGGAACTTGCGGGTGGAGGGTGCACGCAACATTGAATGCGTCCGGGTGAAGACGCTTCCTTTGCATCCCCCCCCCCGGACCCTTGAGAGAGAAAGAAGCGTCGACGATCACTAGTGTTTATTTCACTTGGTCGCTCGCTGCACCGCGTCGGTGCTGCGAAGAGGGTCTAGGCATCACGACCCATTGACTTGAATTTCCCATCGCCGCCGGGTCCGTGGTCTATTGACCTCGACGTCATGCACTGTTATCGATCGGGATCCTACGGAGGGAATGTGATGCACTTGTAGGTGACAGGTCAGTCCTTTTCCATTTTCTCTCTTGTCGCGTTTTCTTTATGCCGATTTTCATAATACCCCACACGCGCACTTTTCCTGCACTTTTTTTAAAAAAAAAAGACCAGAAAAAAGAAAAAGAAAAAAGAGCGGACGCGGATGTTTCCGTCTTGGCTGCAACGCTGATCGCTGACATTGACACTGATGAATTGTTACGTTGTCGCGCTGTAGCGATGTACTTGTAGGCCCGCCGACTCACACTGAGCTGTCTGTTCCCATGTCGATGGGGAAAAAAAGATGTAAACTGTTTCCGGTGTCCAGTGTGTCCACTACTTCCACCTTTGGACGAAACATCGTCGATCCTGCTACCTGATCCTTTTTTCGCCGAGAAACACCACATAAAACGCGCACACACACGACACTGTTGGTGTGGATCGGGATGGATAGCGTGTCCCTTTTGCGCTATTCCCACCTTTGGACCAAGAGTCGTCGATCCTCATACTTATTTCACCGAGAAACACGGCGGTGTCACATGCACGTACATGTGGTACTATCGGACAAGAGCGCGTCTGCACTTGAAATCGAAACAAGTTTTTTTTTCGTATTATCCGGGTTAGCGTTTGAGCCGGGCAGGGTGGGTCAGGTCAGGTATCTCTTCTTCAAGGAATACTTGGAACTTGTAGTCACTTTTAGCCAGGAATCCTGGACCCTGCCATACCCTTGCGTGGTTTGTGGGGATCTACACACGTGGTGGGGATAAGCTCCCACTCAATGATGGCATCATATCGCGGGAAAGGTGGGTCTCTCTGACGCATCTACTCTCGGCTCGATTGACGATGGAACGAATCTCACAGGGTAAGAATAGGCGCAGATGAGATGCAGACTGTTTTAGAGTTTTTGCAGACACGCATTTACGGCCTGGGTGATAATGGTGGTGATCGTTTCGTCTCGTCTCTGTTCGTCCCTGCTAACCTGCGCATCGAACGCACTGTGTCACAGGGTGAGACACACGACATTGAAACGCGCTCCCACTACCGGGGTCAAATGTGGGTGTTGGCGTCGATGGTCGGCCAGTTGTGGTGGGCCGATCATGCATCGTGCGTTGCGTCATGCATGTCAATATGTCCTCAGGATATCCGCCGGTTCGCGTTGTGCCTTCGGGGCGATCACCCGTGGGTCGTGTATCACGAGACGAGTACGTACGTCTGTTTGTCCATTCGTCAACATGTGTGTATGTCTGCATGGATGGATGGATGGATGACATATTACAGCCTTGTCCTTGTTGTCCTTGCGCGACGCGCTATCCCATTTAACGCTCCCTTGGTCCCAGTAGCCACACTCTTTTTTTTTCCCCCGTTCATCCAGGCGCCAAAAAGGGACACCTCTGGAACAGCTGCTAGCGTCACATCAGATCGTTCATCGATTCATCTCCCAATACCCATACTCACGCACGACGAGCCCTGAACTCGGGAGTTTGACTGGGTGCGAACGTGCACCCCGTCAAAACTGCGGCCCTTGCCTTGCACTTTCTTGGAGCGGCCTACCAAATCGGCACGACGCGGACGCGGACACGGACACGCGGATAAAGATCGGACAACCGCACACCGCCCATCGCCCATCGCCTACCGCCCATCGCACACCGACTCCACTCCACCTCACCCCACTAGCACGCCCTACTGAAACGCGTGTTTCGTTATCTTTGAGCCCTTAGCCCTTGCTACCCCTCCTCTCCCCTCCCCCGATCATCAACCATCGACCATCTCGAAATCAGATTGCCCATCAATGAGATCATGTGTAATGTGTAATGTGTGGTTGGGATCAGTGGATCAGTGGATCAATGGATGACGTCGTGTATGTCCCGCAGGGACACGACGAGATCGACGCCACCCGGTACCCCGTGCCTTGCTGCTCCTCCACAGACAACGTGCGTACGTGACGTCGGACGGGGGTGTGGTTTCGAAACGGTTCGAGCAGCGTTCGGACTTGGTTCTGATGGTGTGGGGATCTGATTCGAGATGACCTCGTTCGGTGTACTGTTGTCGAAGGCGCGTGAGCCCTTGTTCTTGTTCTTTTCGTTAAATTGCCCTATTGACGCTGTCCAGGTGGTTCGAGACGTTGTCCCGATCCGCAGCATTCTGAAACACCGTGTACATGTATTCGAATCGAGCTGGGGTTCGTTGCTCGTTCGCCTCTCAAGTCAGATCAAAATCATTGCTTCCAATCCAATCACAATCAATTGTACGAAAACACAAACAAAACCAATTCGTTCAGACTCGAAGGAGAAACGGCTACAGTACAGATGGAGTTTTGGTCAAGGTATCAGTTGCATATGTGAAAGTGTTTCATATTCAAACAAATACATGTATGATAACAACGAGGGGTGGTCAGGCCTAGGATTCGATAATGTATAATCTAAGGGGACCGGAGGGAGGGAGAGACCGAGAACCGATACAAACGCGACCGCGTGCGGGAAGAAAAAAAAAAAAGCAAGATGGGGGTAACTAGATAGCACCTTGATGGGAAAACGATCTGAAAAAGATGACATCGAGGTAGATGGATTGAGATAGGAAAAGCGATAGCATCACAGCGGAGATTTTCTTTTTTCTTGTCCGACTTTCTCTTTCTTTTCTTTCGTTGTTTAGATCCTGTTAGCCCCTTCGACCCTTGTTGGGAGATGTGCGAGAAGACCGTCGAGGTTTGGGAGGTTCGGTTTCGTCGTCCATGTGGTCTTCCTCCACGATCATCGCAGCAGCCGCTTCTTGCAATCGCGCTTTCATGTGTGCAGCACCGCGCCCGCGTCCACGTCCCCTCCCAGTACTGGCACCACGCCTCGGTGCCACAGCCGCACGGGTATCACCACCCATGGCGGAATCTTCCGCGTCGCTCGACGCCGTCTGCTTTCCCCTTTTCCGCGCGCCTCCATTGTGTAATGTGACGTTTTCCCCGTCCTCCGTTGTGGCATTGAGGTCCTGGGGATCGTGCTCGTTTAGCTTACGCTTGCCAGTACGAGCAGGAGCCGCACCTGCCTCGTCGAGTAATTGCCAAGATGGTTCAGGCAGATCGACATCGTTCTCGGCAGCGTGGGCAAGTACTTGGCTGCGTCGTTGGAGAGGTGCGCGCCCGCCATTTCGCTGCGGAGAATCGTTTTGTTGATCGAGCTGAAGCTGCTCGAGACCCGCGCTCATAGAAGGCTCACTACCGTCAATGTCGCGCATGGATTTGTCTTCATCGGGCAAGGAAGTCAGGGATGATTCAGCAAAGGACATATCGGAGGGTGACGTTTCCCGAGTTTGCTGGATGTTGTCGGTACTACCGACAGCGGGTGCAGATTGACTGAGCCAAGGGTGGTGGCAAGCCGCAGTGAGAGATAGACGACGACGGGGGTCGAATTCAAGAAGACGCCGAATGAAATCTTTTGCTAAATTGACAAGGGTGATCAGACCTAATGGCCAGCAAGCAGGTACCTCCACTGACCAAGATCAGTAACCTGAAGATTGTCGAGCGAGCTCCAGTCAATGGTGCGTTGCGCAATGCGAACCTTCATATCGCGCTGGGTGTCGTCCTCGATGAACGGGCTCGCACTCGTCAACCTGTTGGGCCGAATTCAATGACGTCCAGTGCAAAGGAAAAATGCGGTCACGTACATAGAAAACACGATGACGCCAACGCTCCAACTGTCCACCAGGTGGCTATAACCCGGCTGCTGATCCGATTGCATGACAACTTCGGGCGCAAGATAGCTCGGGGTGCCACACATTGTCTATGGGACGGGGTCAAGTTAATTCAGCACAAAGCCAACCATGCGACGAACCTTTAAGAAAGTATAGCTGTCGACGACCTTTGCCAGCCCAAAGTCTGCAACTTTTACCATGGGAGGGTTGTCGGAGGTCAATAGCACATTCTAGGTGAATAGGGCACATGAGTGAAAAGCCAAGACTAGCTGTGATACAACCAGACCTCCGGTTTCAAATCTCGGTGGGCGATGCCTTTGCCGTGGATATACTGCACGCCAGAAATCAGCCATGACAGCAAGATGACCAATAAGAACGTACAGCAAGCGCGTCGCAAAGTTGTCTCGTGATGTGAACGGTCATTGCCTCGTCTATTCGTCATAGCTCAGACATCACGCAAACTCGGAAAGCCAAAATAGAACCCACCAAGACCATTTGCCTTCAGAATGAAATCCAGCAGATCGCCTCCGTCGACAAACTCGAGAACAAGGTCTGAGCGTGCGCGCTGAGACGGGATCCCGGAAACGAGGGGAAACAACGAACCGATATTGCCATGATCTCTGAACACTTCCTTGAGCTTGCAGATGTTCGGGTGGTCCAACTCCTCGAGAATTGCAATTTCGCGCATAAATGCACTCTCTCCCTTCTCGGCATCCGACTTGGTCTCGTTTGCGGTTACGCGCCGAACCTTGCTCTCCTGGATCATCTTGATGGCGAACCATTGGCCAGTGGCACGCGAGATGGCCTTCATAACGGTGGCGAACGACCCCTTGCCAAGTTCATGGCTAATATCATAGAACGCGTGTACGCCTCCCTGAGCTGGACCCCCAGCGGTGTGTCTATAGATGAAGCCTAAGCGAGAGGTACATCAACGAACAGCCACACAAGATGGACGTGTAAACAACACACGGTAGTCCTCGACACTTCCAGGTTGGGGAGTGGCGGACCCAAAGGCAATTTCATTTCCCTCTTTGAGGATCGCGGTCTTGTCCTTGCCGATCTTGATACCGTTGATCTGCACACGAAACGGGACTCGTGAGTGGGATGTGTCACGAGTGAAAATAACGCGTCGGAGCGTACAAAGGTACCGTTGGAAGAATAGTCTGCCACGATGACGGCAGACTTGTCATCCTCTTTGCCGTCCCACACGATACGACAGTGGCGATTGCCTACAGGAAACGCGTCAATTCAACGCGTAGCACGAGTGGACAAAGGAAAAGATACGCACTAACTTTCGCCCCAGGGAGAATAATATCGTTTGGGTCGTTGCTTCGGCCAATGCTGACGGTGGGTTGAATCTTGAAGAAATCAATGCGCTTCAAAAGGGTGCTGCAGGGTTGGAGGAACCCCCAGAGGTGAGAGCTAGCATCGCCGGTTGCTTGAGAGCCAGAGTGCTGCGTAGACTGCGTGGCCTGCTGCGTCTGTTCTTCCATATTTTCGTCGGTGTTCATCGAGTCTTGGTCCTGCATGATTGTAGGAGAAAAGTTGAGTGAGGAAAAAATGCTGTACGGTTGATTGTCTTTATAGCAGGGCAATTCGCTTTGACCACAAGCACAAGGCGACCACAAAAAACTTCAAAGTTGCCTCGATACACTTACAAGTTAGCCAACGTACACTACACTATTCATGTCTGTGTTAGACTGTAAATTAAAGAAATAACAAACTACGCCGCATCTTCTGGATCCCATCGCGATATTTTATCCAGAGGTCGATAATAATATTGCTTGTACTTCTTCGTCTCATTCCTCTTCTGCCGCGGCATAATGGCGCTTATCAACGACGCCCGCTCTTCATCTTCATCTCGTTCGGGAATGTAAAACCACCGACTTTCCAGTGCCTTATGCCGTGTCCTCTCGCCACTGCTATCCACCTTCTCGAACATCCCGCATCGAACACGTCCTGCTTCCAGCACAGCAGTGATGTCCATCAAGAGCTCCTGCTTCGGTCGCTCAGCCGCAAGATAAGGATGTGCTTGCGCGATAACAAGATACAACACCGCGGAATCCATAGACGTCGCTCGTGAAGTGGCAAACGCTTCAATAAGCATGCCTGTCAAGGACGCATGGAACTCTGCGTCCACGGGAACTGGTGGCGATTGCTGTGGCTGGGCTGCAGACTTTGATATCTTCCTCTCGTGTGCGCACGCCGACTCTGTTTTACAATCCTCGACTGCGGGACGCGAGGGTGATCGCCAGAGTCGGTTGACTCTGGGTATCCCACCGCGCCTCGGCCGAGAATTCTTTCCGCAATTTTTGGAATCGTCTCCGCAACACGACAATCTGGACTTTTTGCTCGGAGGTTCCGACTGAATGGATGTGTGGTTCTCCGCACCTCCTCTTTTCTTCACATCAGAGCCACCGGAACGGATGGCAGCGCGTTTCTTTATCCCCCTCGCCCCTGTGCTGGTGGTGGTATTTCCCCTCCTTCTCTTTACGTTTTTGTCAGAATTTACCCCACCAGTACCTGGAGAGACATCGGGAGGTTTGAGGTCTGGGTTCATCGATAGGAGCTGGACGGACGAAGATTCATTGTGACTTCGAACAGCGTCTACACGTGGACTGGCTGTACGCTGCCCAGGGTAAAATTTATTCTCCATGTCCGATAAGGGCTGCTTCAAACGTTCTGCTTCCGGGAGGTCCAACTCAAACTGAGATAGAGGCGAGAGGATGCCATCCGACTCGAAACCGAGGGCGCTAGTTGCGTGTACGTTGGTATCGACGGGGTTGGGTGAATAGCTCTGGTGATGACTCGAATGACAGGAAATGGCAGGAACAGGTGAATCTGTGGGAGGGTGTGCTGAGGCCATGGTAGGTGGTTCATGTGGAGTGGGTGGGCGTGCAGATTCGACAGGCGATGTGCAAGTAGTTGAGGAAATGCTCAACTCGGGGGTCCTGCGAAAGGAATGGCAATCATCTGACTACACGCGGAGAATCAAGTTATGTGAGCACGAAGGTACAAGGTTGAAAGGGAAGGGATTCATACATTCAAGCAAGGATCGTCGGCAGCATCGTCCTCGCAATCATCACCAAGAAAGGAAATGCTTGATAACGGAGATGTTAGGGGAGAGGAAGGCGGAAGTGAAGATGAACAGCGCAGATCCTCATCGTGGTCTTCTGACAACGAGATGGGAGTTTGTTTATCAGCAGTGCAACTTTTTGTGCGCCTGCGTGGACCTTCCCCTAGAGGGTACGTATCTGCCAGCGTCTTGATGGGCGATGAATGCCCACGCATTGTTGGGGAGGGCTGGGACCGCGTGCGAGATGCGATCGGGCTGCTCAGCCACCGCCCACGTTCAGCAGATGTCGCAAAGTACGTTTCGTGTATATGGATATCCATGCTTTCGAGGTCGTATTCCTCGCAATCGTCTGCGATTGCGCTGTCCCCTTGTGGGTAAAAATGCGTTGTTTGAGGAACGGAGAAGGATGACGAGCCGTATGGGAGCGATGCATCACTCCAACGCGAGTGTGCCGCGAATTTTGTCATCAAGGATGGGAGGGGACGATGTGTATAGGAAATGGAGTGCGCTAGTCCTGTATGACGCGACCAAGAATGAGAAACGTCGTCGGCTTTGTTTTGCTGATTATGAATGACCCCGTCTAGATCATCAAAGTAGTCACCGACTTGACGTTTCGTGTACTCGTACGGTCGCGCGAGGTGCAATGGGGTCAACAAAGGGGAAGATGATAGAAGAGGGGATGAAGATGGGGCAACATCACCAAACCCGTAGATATGGTTGTCGATCGAGGCGCTCGTGGATGCTAATGAACTCTTTCGCGTGGATGGGAATGGGACGGTCAACGGTGGGGGGGAGCTGAACGAGGACATCGATGTCGACAGTCAAGAATATATGCGGTCACGTGGCATCCAGCTCACGAGTAAACGCGTTTTGGTGCGGAGACTGAATTCGCGACTAATTAATCGTGACAAGGTTGTCGCTATCAAGAGGACCCCGGGACTACCTAGCCTTGGATGACCGAAGGAACCCTTTCAAGTCGATAGAGCATGCGACGGATCGGTTTCAGTGGATTCCCAGTGCTTGAAGGTGAGTCTGGGAAGTATTTCCACGGGCTGACTTGTTATCAGGGCCGCTCTCAGGATCAGTGGTTCCATTGGCTAAGTGGAGCATCAGTAGATACCAACTTTTCATGCACTTAGTGCTTACCTCTCGCTGTTGGCGTTTGATGGCAAGAATCCACATGTCTTGCGGAACAAGGTCTTCTTGAACGATTGCCGTCAAGATGGAGTGGTGTAACGGAGCGAGAGCGTGGATGTCAATTATTTTTGACATGCAATTTTTGTTCACGCGTATCCGAGAAGCAGCCGCAGTCGGGCCGCCAATATATAATGTTTTTGGCGCCACGTTGGCATAATCACTTAGACGTCGAATATATTATAGGTTGGCCCTGCCTTTGAGAATTGTCATCACGCTCTCAACAGCTCTCCCCACGCTCTTTCTTCCAACATGGCTCTCTACAGCCGTCATCCCAGGTTCACGATAGCCCTCCTGGTCCTAATATTCGTTTCAGTTCTCCTTTTCGCAAATTCAGATCCACATGACCCGTCACTTCATTCGATGGGCTTCTACCGAAGCAGTGCATTAGCCCAGTCACTGGCCATTGAAGAGGTGCATTACCAGAAAATGCTTGACCAGCGGCAAGACCTCATCAAAAAATGGGGCCCTACGGCTGACAAAATTGACCCGTGAGTTGTGTTGTGAACCCTCTCCGATATTTAATGGGTGCTAACAACCCTTGCCAGTTTTCCCTCTCATGGCGAATTTTACACAGTCTGTGAGGTGTGCATTTGCAGTTGGTGTTGCAGGCTAATATTGGTCAACCAGGGGACTTTTTCCTACCATCCTACAATTGTCCCCATCGCGTCGAGCGCGTCGGGGTTATGGGAGACGGCGGAAAATGGCTATGTGGCTTGGAACGCATTGTCCCCAAGAAGAAATGTCTCATATACTCCTTCGGTGCGGACTTCTTGTCGCTCAACATGAATGAAGAAGTCAACTCCACTGCCAGGGATAAATGGAGAGTCCTCCTTCGAAGCTGATATTCTGAAAACAGCACCAGGTTGCGAGGTCTATGGCTATGATTTTAGCGTCAACTCCGTATGTGTGACAATTGGTATACAATTTATCCGGTCTAATAGTCCCACCTCTGTCAGTTTGGGCCAGAAATTGAACTCGTCTCAGACTTGAAGCCCCGTTCACACTTCTTCCCTTTTGCCCTGGGTCCTAAAGACGCCTTTAGCCCGGTTGACGATCCAAAGATGTACACCCTGCGTACATTGATGGAACGGAACGGTCACGACTTTATTGATGTGCTCAAGGTCGATATTGAGGGTAATGAATTTGATTCGCTTGAAGTTTTCATCGACAGTTTTCACGGTGAACCGCTACCCTTTGGCCAGCTTCAGCTCGAAGTGCACATCTTTGGCGATAGCGAAATGCAATACTTTCCCAAGTTCCTGAAGTGGTGGGAGAAGCTCGAGGGAGCAGGCCTGAGGCCATTCTTTTCCGAATCAAACCTTGTTTATATCAACCTTGTGAGGGGTGTGCGTCCTGATCTGATCGAGGTATGCCTTTCCTTTTTCTTCATGATGGCGGAACACTGAAATTGTGGAATAGTACTCTTTTATCAACATTCGTGGAAGCCACGAATTAGTTACCAACCGTCCTCGACCCCCCCGTCGCATCTCGCAGTAACATCTGCCCTCGACTACATTTAGGCATATAGCTGTATAATATTTGGTGTGGACATTGATGGCACACTGGTTTCGTAAGGTACATCTCTTTTACATGGATTTGTGCGCTGAATAGGTTACCTCGGCATGAGAGTAGTACAATAGACTCCGCTCATTCCGAATCTGGTTTGCATTCCTGACTCCCGTGGTAGGAGGTATTCTCAGCCAGCTCTTCGGCGAGCAAAGCGATTCATGGGAACCCATGTGAGTATAAGACCAGGCTGTATACAAGGCACGACCAGTGGGAGATCTGACCTCTTCTCGTCCAACTTGATGGCTTGAATGCTGAGATTCATCTTCGAGCCCAGCTTGGAAACTGCTACATCGAGTCAGATTGGCAGCCTGCTCTCAAAGCTGTCCATGGTTACTGGCAGTGCTGAAGCGCCAGCAGACGTTGCACTTCGGAAGGTTATTTTAACTTGATTTAGAATGTAAGGCAAACTGCAGTCCACGAATCACAGGATTAATCATGATGCGTATTCCTCAAGTCAACGAGGTGGAAACTCAGATAGGATGCAGATGACGCTAGTATACCCCGGCGTATCTGTGTGCCTGACAGAAACCCACACCTGCCGCGCAGGTACGGTCATGGGTTGGCTGACATGATACCCACAGGCCCGCAGGTACAGGGCACGATTCCATGTACCGTACGAGGCATTGTCAATATAGCCCTGTTACACTGATAGCATCTAGTCCATCCCACCCATCTCTCGACTCCTGCTCCACGAAATTAGTGTAGGTCTTGTTGCCCTCGTTGGCCAATGGCGGTGGCGGCGGTGATAGAGAGCTTGACAGGAAGACCAGCCTTGAACTCAATGGCGATGCGATCGGGCTCAGAGGGAGCATTCTCGGTGGATTGTAAGTGTCCAGGTGTCTGGGAGGGAGGGGTGGTGTTAGGATCTTCGAGGATGCCGGCTTCATAGGAGATGCGAAACAGGTTTTCGTCTGTGGGCCAGCGTTTGGCAGTGGTTTGCTGGACGGTGATGTCCTTGTCGGCAGTGCATGTGAAGAGGGCTTGGCGACTGGGAAAGCGGTTGCAGAACTCTGGTGGGTGGGCAAGTGAGCATGTGGGTTGAGGGTGGACGTACCGGGAAGACGCTTGGGTGACGATTTGATGACTAGTTTGAAAGCGTAGAAGGCAAGTTCGGAACGGATTCGGTAACCGGTTGTTTCCTTTACCAGTGCAACCATGTGTGACGTAGCTGCAGGGCAGAGGTCGGTGAGGAAGGTTGGGGATGCAGGTTGGGATATGTCGATGTTTACCAAAAAAGGGTCTTACACGAGGTCTTTTACGCCTTGACGATGGAACTTCTTCTAACGCCGGTCCTTACCTTTGTCCGTCCTACGGATCTCGTGTTTCCAGGCGGACCTTCTGTATCCATCGCATCTTGGTCTTCGTCGGCCGCATTTTTGTCAAATATATCGAGATCGCCTTCTTTACTCCCCGGCTCTTCGAGTTCCTTCATTTTGCTAGCGATCCTGATTGGGACACGCTCATTGTTGGAACGAAAACTTGCCGCTGGCACAGCGTCCGACGGCTCGTCGACCAATTGCGCACTCTTGGCTTGAGCAACGGCATGTTTGATGACTCGACCTGCAGCCTCCTTGCCAATGCCGAGTCTTCCTGTCGCAGGTCGTCAGTGCCATGAGATATAGACCGTGATATGTAAAACGAGATCGGGTCCATACATTTTCGATCAGATTCTTCTGCCAGTGAATGCTTGATCTTATCAAAACATTGACGAACGCATTCCTAGAGGTGTGTTTGTTCATTTGGGTGAGCAATGCGTCCGAACGTGACACGCACGAGCTCAGCGGTGTCGCATTGTGTCTTGAGGTTTGTTTTCCTTGGATAGACTGTGAACGGCGTCAACGCTTGGAGGGTGGTTGCACGTCTAATCTCGCCCCCCATGCGCATACTCACCTTTGGACACATAGGGTATGATGATGTGCAGTTTTGCTTATTGGCGCGTGGAGTGACCAACGCGTTCGGGTGGGAACAGTTTCAGCACATCTCAAGCGAGGACAATGACCTCATCGAAATCATCTATTTCCCCTAGCTGGTTCCACCGAGTGCGCAGATAGACTCCAAGGTCGTTCAAACGTGCCGTCCACTCTCAGCGCGACTGTGAGTCAAGAGCCGGGAGATCTCGGCCTTCATTGAAGTCCATCATCTGCTTGCAACAATGCCAGAGATGAAATGCAAACAGAATCAGATCGCATGCGGTTGTCCGGAAGCCAAATCACGAGATCGCCTCAGCGTTGCGCAAACGTTTCGACGAGGGCGTCTACCTGGGAAAGAAACTGTTCCACTAGCAAGTACGTCACTTGGCTGCCCTCCGCTACAGCGGAAAGAAACAAGTACCTACTATATTTTTCGTGACTTCTGCCAAAAAAAATGATGCGTCGTGCAACATGAAGGTCCGGGACGCTGTGAAACGCCAGGACCTTACTAATACTACCATTCTTGACAACCTGACTTGTTTACTTAAACCACGGTCCACGACCGATTAGTCTCTTCAAACCATCGGCATCGATGGACCCTTCGAGACCAGAAGACTGTCGTTCTAGCTTTGCGAAGTGACGGCCGGTGGGGTACGATGTCGCGATCGATCGCGCCCGTGTTTCCAGAATCCGGTAGTACTACTAGTACGAGGCAAGTACTAAATGTTGATGACGTTGTCATAAGCTAAGGCTTACATCAGACAATCATGTACAGGCTCCACGGTGCTTTTTGTACAACCTCCGCTCACGCTTTTTTGCTAGATTGCCAGATGATCTTGGTGGGTGGTAACCGGCGTGGGGAAATATGTTCATGCGTATCCATCATTGTTATGCACTGAGTTTTCGCTGCTCCCGCCGACGACCTCTATGCATCAGCACTTCAACAGTACCACCAGATGGTCTTTCTACTTGGACAATGAGTTAATGAACAGAATCTGATGACTCTCAACTGATTTTGCTATTCCAGTCTGCTTCATTTCTACTCGAGGTGTTCCTCTACAACTTAGGCTGTATCGAAGAAGCATTCAAGTGCGGTTCTTGGCAAATTACCCTTGATGTTCTCATGAAAAAACTGAACAACATCACGATCCCTCTACCTGATGCGGCTCTGAACACAACCTCCGAGTCCTCAGCTCGACTTCCTTTGCACATCATTACGGCTCTGTCATTGCTACTGCTTTGCGAAAACCAGTTCCGCCCATCTATACCTCCTGCGATGAGAACAGTGAGTATCAGTTTGTCTGGACCCATGCGGCATTTGATGATCTAACTTGAATCCATTGGCAGTGATTCTGATGGAAGCTATCATTCAGTATAGTACCATGACCGCCCTACTACCCGTCACTGCATCTACCGTACACGACCCTGGTCCTCGCAGGGGGATACGATCAGCAAACGGAATTGACGACCCAGGTTATCTCCACTCTCGCACACTGACTATACTCCACGAAGTGCTCTGCCTGGGCTGCGTGTTTGGCACAAGCGCCAGGGGATAACTGATCCGGGAAGCAGCCGCACTCGCGCCGCCCATGTTCTCGGCATCACATGATCCTTTAGAATCTGTTTCAAGTTGAGAGCAAGCATGTATCGAATATATTGTAGGTCCGCGCTCTGCTCTGAGAACAATCACATCACTATTGTCAACAGTTCTCCCCACGCTCTTTCTTCCAGCATGACACTCTACACCCGTCACCCCAGGTTCACGATAGCCCTCCTGATCTTAATATTCGTCTTAGTTCTCCTTTTCGTGAATTCAGGTCCATATGGCCCGCCACTCCACCCAACGTGCTTCCACCAGAGCAGTGCTCTAGCCGAGACACTGGCCATTGAAGAGGTGCATTACCAGAAAATGCTTGACCAGCGGCAAGACCTCATCAAAAAATGGGGCCCTACGGCTGACAAAATCGACCCGTGAGTTGTGTCGTGCACGTGTAACCCTCGCCGACATTTGATGGGTACTAACCGACCCTTGCCAGTTTCCCCCCTCTTGGCAACTCATACACAGTCTGTGAGGTGTGCATTTACAGTTGGTGTTGCAGGCTAATATTGGTCAACCAGGGGACTTTTTCCTGCCATCCTACAATTGTCCCCATCGTGTTGAGCGCGTCGGGGTTATGGGAGACGGCGGAAAATGGCTGTGTGGCTTCGAACGTATTGTTCCAAAAAGGAAGTGTGTCGTTTACTCCTTCGGTGCGGACTTCTTGCCGCTCAACATGGACAAACAAGTGAATTCTGTTGCCAGGCATAAGTGGGGATTCCTCCTTTGAGGCTAATATCATGAAAGCAGCACCGGGTTGCGAGGTATATGGCTATGATTTCAGCGTCAACTCCGTATGTATGACAATTGGTATCAATTTATCCGGTCTAATAACCCCACCTCTGTCAGTTTGGGCCAGAAATTGAACTCGACTCGGATATGAAGTCCCGTTCCCACTTCTCCCCTTTCGCCCTAGGTCCTAAAGATGCCTTTGGCCCGGCTGACGATCCGAAGATGTACACCCTGCGTACATTGATGGAACAGAACGGCCATGACTTCATCGATGTGCTAAAGGTCGATATTGAGGGTAATGAATTTGATTCGCTTGAAGTTTTCATCGACAGTTTTCAGGACGAGCCATTACCCTTTGGCCAGCTTCAGCTTGAGGTGCACATCTTTGTCGGTAGCGTAATGCAATACTTCCCCAAGTTCCTGAAGTGGTGGGAGAAGCTCGAGGGAGCGGGTCTAAGGCCATTCTTTTCTGAGCCGAACCTTGTTTATATCAACCTTGTGAGGGGTGTGCGTCCTGATCTGATAGAGGTATGCCTTGCCATTTACTTCATTATGGTAGAATACTGAAATTGTGGAATAGTACTCTTTTATCAATATTCGTGGAAGCCACGAATTAGTTACCAACCGTCCTCCACCTCCGCCACATCTCGCAGTGGAATCTGCTCTCGACTACGTTTAGGCATTTAGCTGTATAATATTTGGTGTGGATGTTGATGGCACACTGGTTTCGTAAGGTACCTCTCTCTCTTACATGGATTTGCGCTGAATAGGTTGACTTGGCATGAGTATGGATTGCGTTGGATAAAAAAATAATTCAACAGCCCCGGTCATCGGACCGGCCATAAATAGACAGCGTCTGCTGACGGAGGGATGAGAATTAAAATCTGGAGGGATTCCTCACAAGTGTTTTAAAAGCATAAATCCTGCTACTTTCTCCCAACGCTCCAATCCCCATACCACAGCCAGCCAGTATGCCGCGCACACTTGAGACCGCGAACTTCAAGGTAGCTGGACGAGCTTTCATGACGCGCGAATTTGAAGCTCACAGGGGTACTGGGTCCGGGTACTCTAGTTTAACCATACCATGATTCGCATCAGGGACCCGAAGGCGTCCTTGAAGTTTTACCTGGACGTGAGTACCTTCGTAATTCGCATCTTCAATCATGAATGCGACATCCGAGCTATAGATTCTCGGCATGGACCTCCTTTCCGGTAAGTATCGTACACATTCATTCATACGACCGGTGCGGCTGATAAGCTTTATTTCATTTTCCCGCAGAGCAGAAAATGGATGATTTCACCCTGTACTTCCTTGGATATGATCATGACGGGATCAGTAAGCTCTCTCCCGAGGAAAGGGTCACTAAGAGATTCACCCGCGAAGGTATGCGAGCACTTTTGTCGTGGAATAGCACTATGATATACGCTCATTCTTCCCGAACAGGCATCCTTGAGCTCACACACAACCATGGGACCGAGTCTGATGCCAGCTTCCAGGGCTATGCGAGTGGCAACTCGGACCCTGGCAGGGGCTTCGGACACATCGCCATCTCGGTTGATAACATCGAGGCTGCGTGTGCACGCTTTGAACAGCTCCGCGTGCCTTTCAAGAAACGCCTGACTGATGGCAAAATGAAAAACATTGCGTTCATCTTGGATCCTGATGGGTAAGCATCGACATAACTGTGTGTGAGAGGTTGGATTGGAAGACTGATCCGATTCCATCATGGGCCGCGTGCAGGTACTGGGTTGAGATCGTTCCGGGCGCACTCCAGCTTTAAAAGATTACGTTGTAATAGTAGCAGAATGGAATCCAAGATTGCTGTACTACTACTAGAGTAGTATCTTTCGACACGTTCAATCGAGGTTGTGCAACCCTGGCAGTTCTCGCTTATCAAAAATACTAAAGCCGCGAAATCGATCAGGTGATCCTGCGCTGCCTTCCATTTTATTTCGGTACGTGATACTTGATGAATTGAGCGAGCGCAGATCCTGACTATGAGCCATTTTGCCATGGGATGGGGCAGCATGCGGCGATACTAGCCGTACTTGAATATGACGCAGCTTCAGCAGATGTCATGATGACGATATTGATTGTTCGCGCACTCAGCTCCCAAGACTTCCGCGATTTGCCGAAGTCTTCCGGTTTCTGCTCAATTGCGTTCGAGTTTCACCTTGATCTGACGAAGCTTGGAATGAGAATCACGAAATGGATGTGGTGCTGTATCATGAAGGGTATTGGCCACGAGGCGAGTCTCCCACAAGTTGAACCGGTCAAAATGATACTGAGTCTTGGAAGCACTAAATTGCAGAATGCATCCAAGACGATTGAGACTATCATGATCGGTTTATATATACTAGTAGGCTAGTTGCTCGCAGGGTATGAACGTTTCCACCAACTTTGTCAGAATCAGCGGCGAACTATCACCTGGGACAGTTTGCCTTTTTCACGCTCGGTCAGATGATGGTGGCGTACCCGTAGGAGTGTCGGCGCTGCTTTGATGATGTTGATGACTACCTGCGGCCCACTGCTTCGAAGTGGCGTTCTGAACGCAAAGTTGCGATCATCCGAACTCCTCAAAGAACTATCACGGGCTTCATGACCGCATCGTCCATATCCGTTCATTGTACTAGTAAAGGCCCGTCGGGTGTTGCAGGGATTCTATCCACTCAACTTCTAAACGAGGCAGGGTGTATCCCTTATCATGATGATGCCGTGCGGGAAAGAAGGCTTATCGTGTGGTGCTGGCTGCCGTCATGACTCTTGGCCAGGCTAGGGTCTTTCTGATCTCAGTTGGACGCTCAGGAACCAAGGCGGCCTATTGTGTCCCAGGCTCTCTACTGTCGCCGACTCATGTTGACCTTTTCAAGGTGGGCGTAGCTCAGTGACTCTCTTTTGGATATTATTTAACGGCGATGTCATTCAAGATTGGGGCTAAACCTCATCCATGCGCATAATAGTGGCGGCCAATGCGTGGGTCGATGGGTATGAACAACGATTGAACATATACGCACGATTTAACCCCATTCACGCAATGCTCTATGGGGATGATGAAGCGAAAGGAACATTCCTCGTGTTCTATAGTACTGGTCAGTGAGCCAGTTAGCTGGTTGCCGACTCACGGTCGGGCCCACTACCCGATTCACTGAACGCGACATGGGTACGATTGCGAATTGTATTCCTCGTGGCCTTTTAATGGAATGCTGCGTCGTGACCTATTTGATCTGTTCAGATTTTTTCCGGGTCCATCCAGTTGTGTGGGTCGACGAGTTCCAAAAGTACACCTGCAACGTGTCAGGCCAACTAAAGGGGACAAGCAGCAATTTGACGGGCACCCTTTCCAGGAACTCTGGTTTCAACTATTGCAACAAGATCGGATGCAGAAGCGTTTCCAAATGACCAGATCAAATGACGTGACCACCATTGATGATCGTGAGCTGGTACAGTACATGGAAATGTTATTCTCACATCATCACACAATCTCCACCCAGATCAATCAAACACCCCTGACGCCAGTCGATGGGTTCACGAGATCGATGGCGAGTCCAGGCCGGGATTTGGGGTGAATTATGGCCGTGAATCCAGGCTCGTTGCTTTTCTACGGTTCTATATTCCCGCCCAACGGTGTCTACTCATGAGAACGCGTCTCGTTGCTTGGTTCGGGTCTGGCAACCTTGTCGGAATCGCCCGACGACCCCATGTACTCTCGTCTAGGCAAGGGGTCGTCACGTCTGGCATCGTGAGGGAATCCAGCCGTGGGGTGATCGTATTCCCGGGTTTGGTATCGCTTTTGGATCCTCTTCGGGCGGGAACGGAAGCAACGACTCGGACTCAGACGACCACTGAGTGCGAACTAGTCCGTCCCGGACGACGTCTGCGAGCGACGGTACCCGTTCGATCTCGCAATGTCTACATGGAGAGTAGACAGGGAACGGAATTCAGCAAGCAGCCTATCACGTAGAAGTTCACTGGGCAAAGTTCCGCAATATCCGATGAATGCAAACCACCTACTTCGATGAGAACGGCAGTTTCACGCGGGATCGCTACGGGCGACCAATGGTACTTTTGATTCAACGGAAAGCGTTTGATGGCGGGGCATGAACACCGTTCGTTTTGATCCGTTTTTTGCTGCATTCTTCTAGGTGTTGTCCGTTGGGTGCTGGAGAGCATCATCTAGGGTAATCAAAACATGGTAGGTGAAATCCGATTGTGCCCGTTCGGTGTCAACAAATATCTGTGGCTTCGTGTTTATGGAGGTACGAAGCTTCAGATGTAACGATGGATAATGATCGCCCACGGCTCGGAGGTCTGAGCCTATCTTTTTTAATACCTCTACCCCATCAACTTCTTCTTCCTCAAGTTCGCCGAGTGCGAGGTTAAACTGCGGTGTAACAGTCATCGGTGAACACCCCAGATTATCTCGGAGGTGAGGGAATCGACGCAACTTGTGTCGATCCTTGGACGGGGACGCTTTTAGTCCACGTTCAATTTGTCTACTTTCTAGGATTAGTATCTCCACGCCGTTCGCCCTAACTGAGATGAACTCGGTGAGTCCTAGTAATTTTTACGTGCAAAGTTGCAAATAGAAGTCTGAAATCATGGATTTATGGTAATTCCGGTACCATCCCTTGCTTTGCATTCTGAGGCATGTGTGGTACTATTCAAAGGACGATGCGACTATCGCGCAAGCCAACCTTGCGGTGAAGTTGGCTGGTCCGCCAACTTGCGTCCGACCTAATCGTCCGACCTGTCCCCGTGATCTTCACCGCATACCATCATTCTGCCCTGGAAAAGGGCGCTCGAGAACCTAGACTGCGCGCGTTCAACTCTACAGTAGTAATACGAGATGACAAGCGATGGGAGTTCTGGCCGACCATACCTATGGCGTCGGTGCACATAGCCCTTCCAATCCATGAACATGGATCCTCTGGATGGGCAGTCTTGACTAATAACTCGACAACATCGGGCAAGGCATCAGCTTGGCAGCTACCGCATACTCTGGATGGCAGAAAGTAAGCGCTCGATTATGGATTGGTGAGCGCGCGAGGCGTGCAGGTATCACTGACGGTGTGGCTTAGTTGACCTGCCGGTACGGACGGAGCAGGCGTGTGCTGAAAACCTCGGCAATGCTGCTTTTGGTCACCGCCTTGAATAGTCCGCACATTTATATTATCCTGCTGGCTATTGATGCATCTGACGCGGCCCGATCTCGAGATCGTGGTTGTGCGGACTAGCTACGCTCTCGCGCTTTCTGCCAGGGTGGTCTTGCAGTGGGGACGTGGCTCGATCATCCGTACCAAGCGCGGGCGCTTCGCGGCACGGTTCACCCGACCTATCAAATTTCGTGATGTCGGACAAGATATACATGTATGATAGGACTGAGCGAAGGAAGATCAGGGAATGTGATGGCGCCTTTTACCACCCATTTAGGCAGAATTGAATGTCCTGGGCTAGTACGCCACAAAGTACCTCGGTTATTAAAGGATGAGAACACCGACCGGAGGGTAGCTTGGTCCGAGTCGCAGGGAAGATTGTGCGGAGGAAAGTATGCGGACGTTCAAAAAAGCGATATGTGGCTTGCTCTTTGATATAGCCCAGTACGGGCGGCATGGCTATTCGAATCCCACCTGTATGTGTAGGTTGCCGGCTATCCAAACACAGGAAGTGACGCTTGCACGCCTTGCAATTTCGGGATATAGATAGAAGCCAGATAGACCAAGGGAAACGCGTGGGCGGGCTATACTTTGCTTTTAACTTGCTGTACTGGACTCCATGTCCTTTGTAAAGAAACTGTGGACCGCGAAAGGTGCGTAAAGCGGATGCATGGAGAGAAGCTAAAAAACTGACGCGACGAATGGAGCGAAACCGATCGAAATACAGACCAATGGTGAAGTATACTCGATCGCCTTTTCACCGGACGCAAGACATGTCATAGGCGGTGGACAAAGCAAGACAGTTGGGCTATGGCAAGTCAAGGACGGTCGCGGGATGGGAGAGCCATTGCAGGTGACGCGTTATTCGCTCAACATTGCCGTGTCAAAGGATGGGCGATTTATTGCGTGTGGAGGGTCCAGCGGACTAGCGGAGGTCTGGGACATCGGGGCGCGGAAGAAAGTGGTTGCGATCGAAACATTGGCGACAAATCGGGTGTTCTGTGTGGATTTGTCCCCCGACTCGACTCGATTCTTGACTGGGGCTGGTCAAAATGTCGCTGTCTGGTCCATCCCGACTGGTCGACAGCTTCTTGGGCCGCTGGGACACACAGATTTTGTTGCAGTGGTCAAGTTCTCCCCGAGCGGAGATCGCATCGCCACCGCTACTTGGGAACGGAACTCGATCCGACTCTACGACAGCTCAGATGGGCAGCTGCTCGCCGACATCCCAGACAGAGTCAGCTCTCCTTACAACACCTCCATAGCATGGTCAAATGACGGTCAACAACTCTTCGTCGCATCCTACTCCGGTAAAATAAAGTGTTTTCATGTCTCTGGATCTTTTCTCTCCTGGATGGAGTGGGATGTTCGAGCTAACAACCAGCCCGTATCCATCGCACTAGCAAGCAACGGGAAATTCATCGCATCTGCCTCATCTCGGTTTGTCTCGTTTTGGGACACGTCAACCCACAAGCGGATTGGTCCCATCATCGAACAGTCAGAAAGAGTGTGGTCCATCGCGCTCTCCAGCGACGGGCATCTTGCGAGTGGCGGAGATGACAAGAAGATCATCCTCCGAAATCTCAGAAACATCCTGCCACGATCCTACTTTCTGGAGTCTTCCGACCATCCATCCAGGTCACAATCATTGTCACGGAATCCAATCGTCCGGCAGAACAGTTCGTTGGCTGAGGTCCGTAGGCTGGAAGCTCTTCTTGCAGAGAGGGATATAGCCATCCGAGAATCCAGAAAGGAAAGGGACAAGCTTGAGCAGACAATACAGTCCCTTCCCGCGACCCTCCGCGCTCAAGAAGAGAACACAGGTGCGTTTTTCCACACCTCCTTGCATCTCGCTGACAATCTCCCCCTTTCAGCTCAACTCAAGCAAGAGATATCAAATCTCAAGGAGACCGTCCGAGGACTCCGAAAACGGCTCTCTGATACTCGGGCAGCATCACATGTCCTTACAAAACAACTCGATGAAAGGTCTGAAGCTGCCTATCAGCACAAGCTCGAAGTCGAGCGTATCAAAGATGCCTTTGACGAACTCAAAGTGAAGCATGAAACCGAGCTTGCTCAGGCACAGAAACCCGTCCCCTCTGTCCCAGAAACGGGGCCCCAATCTCGAAATCGTGTCATTGGCATCGACGTCTTCGAATCTTGGATGCGAAGCAATCCGACAACCACCAATACACCAGTCTCGGAAGAAACCGAGAACGATTCTACCATGGACTACAATGCACTCGCTTGCAGTGCTTTTGTACAGGCACGTTCACGAAATTGGAGTGCAGCGTACGAGGACGCGCAAAAGGTGACCTTTGCTTGACTTCTACATCGAGCCCTCGCTCATTAACCAAGTCTGTCAACATTCAACCGTCGGCGATAGGGCATGTCGCAAAGGCCGTCGCGCTTGTTGGCCAGAGAGACTACAAAGCTGCAATGCGGGCGTTCGCCCTCGTTTTTCGCGACGGTGATCCAAACGAAAACGAGTTCATGTTGGTCATTTGGGTATGTCATTCCCCTTTCCCGTCTTATTATTGTCGTTGAACTTGCCTGCGCAGGCCGTTCTCTCGTGTTTGAGTGGCGAATACATCGATGGGGTATTGCGTGTACACGACCTAGTTGGCATCACAGATGCCGACAAGGCAACACGCAGCTGCGTCCAGGCAAGTTCTTGATAATCAGTTACGCCACAAACTTCTCACGACGCAATTTTTTTGGGGGGATAAAGGCATACATGTACGTTCTCCTCGGCAACAGATACATGAAAGAAGGCGACTACGAACGCGCGATACAGCTATTCGATCACGCACGGGCTTCCAGCTCATCGCATACAAGTCCGAGACTCGAGATCGTTTCACTGGTACACCAGCTCTCTTTCACACACACACCAGTCTAAAGCGTCTGTTTGGGACAGATATCTGGTTGGCAGTTTGATGGACTTGAGCTTGTGGCTCGGCAACATCTTCGTGAAGCACTGCATGCCGTTGGCCGTACGAAAGATGTGATGGAGTCTCCTATCGAGGCCCGACTCGAGGGGAATAGGTAGTTTGGGCGGGATTGAGGCGGGACACAAACTGGTCGGACTCACCAGCGCGCCGGACTTGATGCCTTTCTTTTTCTTTTCTATAGACAACGTTGATGGATACACGCACGGACTTTGCGCACACAAATGCAATTGCTTCAATAATAGTCGAGCTAGGCTAGAGGGACATGTGATCTTCGAATTCCACGAAATGATTGATGTGTTGACGTGGCGGATCAATTTTGATCAAATCATCCGAGGATCGTTCGAACCTAGAGGTCTTGGGTGAGATGCAGTCGGTCGGTGCGAGGTCGTACGAAGGCTGGCGGCACGGGGCAGGTAGCGAGAACGGAGCACGAACCACCCCAGCGGCATCCCCAGACCCAGCAAGGGGTCCAAAGTTGAACGGTTCTTCGAACAAGCTGGCGACGCGGTTGTGAAGGTCTGAAAAAGGAACAGAGTGGGGCATTGGAGTCCCATCTACAACCGAAACGAGGCAGCGCATTCGAGGGGGCAGCGTTGGCTGATAATCATGCAGGAGCTCTGCGAGGTGCTCTTCGCAGGCGAGCTCAGGCTGAGCGTGAATTCGGCACGCAGATGGAGCGCGATCTGGCGGACGTGCCAGTAAGGGGGCGGGGCGCAGGAATGAGCAGCGGGGGAGATAAGAGAGCTAACGTCAGTAAGGCTGGGCAGCCGTCTTTTACTTGTCGATCTTGCGAACGGCAGCGCAAGCTCGCAGCCCTTCATGCATACCCCTGCCGGTAGAAGCTACTGCACAACCCCCCATGCGCTGGTAGGGTCGGGCTCTAACGACGGAAAAGGCTGTGGTCAGCAGTGTCTGCCAGGATGCGCATCGAGTGGGCGCGAGGAGATGCACCGTACGTGCGTGGCTGCTTGGGATCAGCTATAGCGAAGGGCATTGGCATGACACGACGCTTACCGTGACGCTGGCACGGTAAGCGAGTTTCCCAGGCACGACGTCCCAACCACCATGATGGTGAGCAGAAAAGCAACAGCAGCACGGGGCGGTGCTTCCGGTGCACCAGTGGGTGTTTTGGAGCTCAGCTTTTCATGCTAACCCTTGTCTTTCAAATAGGTTATTCCAAACCCTTTGCCTGGAGCCGTTGGAGGTGACCCTTTTCAAAGTGTTGGACCCAAATATCCAGGACTGATATGCAGCCTTGTCATCAAACACAAAGATCAGCTGGTTTTCGGGACCTGGAATTCCAGAACCAAAGGTATGTTGAGTCCTTCCATATCGAATGATTTGATCATTTTGACTTGAAGAACATTATACCCACCATTGTTTCGAAAAGCATCCTTGGCCTTGAAACTGTACTGTGGCTGAGTTGGTTGAACAAGAAAAGTGGTTACTAGAATGTGATGGTTGGCAATGTCAGTGACAATGTCAAGGATGAGTATGAGATGGGTGAGTAGAAGGTATATGGTGGCGATCTGGAGCATAGATGAGCCCCTTGTCAGAGGGCAAGGCTGGTGAAGGTGAGGAGAGTGGTACTCAGAAGCAGAGGGCCCCTATGAGAGGAGGGAATGCAGATGAATAGGACTAAAGTACAAGGGAATTACAGGAAGGGCTTATATAGTATGGATGAGTACTTTAGGGCAGGGTTCTGGGTGTGAAATAGTTTAGGGCAAGCATGAGATAAAGAATGTCATGGAACAATGACAAAGAAATGGTAATAACTGTGAGAGAAGAATAAGGACTATGAGGTATGACATCACTGGTGATGTCATAGGTCTAGCCTCAGATCATGTGCCAGTTCCTGTGGTCATGTGCACTGGTCATGTGACCTTGGAAAGGAAGAAATGCTAAGGTAAATGGTGCTCAGTGATGCATAGCATATGAGCAAAAATATGAAAAATGAAATAGGGAGCATACATGGAACCAAACTATAACAGGCCTAGCCTCACCTTTTCAGGCACTGATCCCCTGAAGCTCCCAGAGTTGAAGCAGCTATAGTCCAACTTGCAGGGGGTAGAGTTCAAGCCAGCAGTCAATAACATGTCACATTTAAAGACTCAGGCTTCTAGATCTTATTCTCAAGAATGGGCCAAGGCTTAGTCACAATGAGACAAAGCATATGGAGACTGAGGAGGAGAAAATCATCATGGAGATTCAGCACATGTCCATCTTGGATGAGAAGAAGTATTTGGCTAGATGGATGGGGTTGTGTACCACTACTGACACTCACAAAAAGGCCATCAAATTTGTGGCCATCCTCAATTCAAACCTAGCATATGCTGGTTTCATGGACAAGGGATGTGACAGAGTAAGTGCTTGTTCCTTGTGATACTGCCTGTATTAAAGCTGATGGGCTTCATAGCTTTGAGTGCTGCTACCACCATCAAGGCAGAGAGATCAGACCTCTGCTTTAGCCTCTGTACTCTATCTGTTGATAATGTTGAGCAGCTGATGTCATGGTACAAGAAGAACCTGGAGGATGCAAAGAATGCCTTTAGATTGATGTGTGCCAAACAATGCATGCCAAGGTTGCCTCAAAAAATGTGTGTATACTTCAGTCCATTGTGAGTTTTCATATGTACCTCATCCAAGCAGCATTAGTCAGACTGGTCTGCATTCACACCCATCAATTCTGCATTCACATCAAATATATCCAAGCCAGCAGTTGATGCATTTACTTGCATGGATGACAAGGAATATGTGTGCATATAATGAATATGTATGTCCTTCAAGCCTGTGATGGCCTATGTGTGCAAACTGGATCAGCATATACCAAGGAATCAATGGAATTCACTTAGTATACTGTACTTCCTGGTACAATATAATACCTCCATTTGAATATATCAATAAGGGGCCTGTCAAGAATCCAAATATTGACCAAGATTGGTGAAACAAGTCATGTGGTGCAGGTTCCAACCCCTGGTTTCGCATGTTGTATTCCAGAGGTATAATAATAATAAGACAAAGACGAAAGCACTAGTCGTGACAGAAAACACTGGGAATGATAAATACATACCAATGCAACAACATACGGTGGACCCCAAATGCACACTACATCCACATCACTGGCACAACACGAGAATAAAAAACAGTCCGTTCAGACGAAACAACAGCACGAACAACGAAACGAAATGAAACGAAAGAAAAAAGAAAAAAATATGCCAACGATCACCGGTCACCGAAGCATCAACGACGACATCAGGCTCAACGTCCGTTCGTCTAGCCCTCCTCGCATCTGCATCATCTCCATATGCTCCACCATCACGCCCATCGTCATCGCCGAAGCCGCGTTCTCGAGTCGCGTCAACAACGAATCCAACACCATCATGATCTCCAGCTCGCCCATCTTGTCGTGCATCGGCGGCAAGAGTTGATCAGGGTCGCCGTACATGTAACACGGCTCGAACCGCTCGTCTTCCAAGAGCTCCGACCCCGGTGGTGGCGGTAGGTGCGACGACTGGGACGCGATGCTCTCTTTGCGTTTCGGATACGGCCGAAAGACGCGTCCGCTCGCGAGCGCTTCGAAGCGGAGACACAACACCGCCAACTCCCTCACCTGCCCGATCTGGACCTTGGCGGGTCCCATCGTCGACGCACTCGCTGAGCCTCCCGTCAAATCTATATCGTGGCGTCCTGCGACAGACCCCGGGTAGATCAAGGACACCATCTCGGGGATTTCGAGACCCTTGAGTTTGATCTCTCCCACGGGAATGACCTTGATGTTCATTCGTCGGATCGCCTCGATCGCTTGCGGGGGCTGGAACTCGGAATACTCTGTATCGGGCCCGATCTCGGTGACACGTGCGTTGATCTCCCGAACGACGTCGGCGCTGCACATGATCTGTCCTCCAGCAGCACTCCCACTGATTCGCGCGGCGCGAATGACCATCGGCCCAAAGTAGTCCATCCGATTCGTGATTGGGTCGGGCTCGCAGACGGGTGTACCGCAGTGAATGCCCATACGCACCGACAGCCCACGCGCGATCAGGTTGCCCCGCGCATCCCACACCTCTTTCCCCTCTTCGCACTCCAAAATCTCCAACGGCCACGACTCGTGCATCAGCTGAACCTGCACCATCAATGACCACCACAACGCGGCCAGCGTGGTCGGGAACGAGCACATGAACGCGTCTCCTTCCGTCTTGACAACGTATCCACCACATATCCGCAGGTGTCGACGTAAAAGATTGTTGTGTAAACGCATCGCGGTCGGCATGCCCGCATTTGCTTCCCACAGCTGGGTCGAATTTCGGATGTCGGTGAAGACAAGGCACAGGTGACCCACCGGAGGTGACACCTCGTAGTCCAACCGAGCGATCGTGCGATCGTGGATATCCGCCTTCTTCCCCCCTCGCTTTTTCAGCGTACTATAAGCCTCCAGGACCATCAACGAATCGGTTGTCGGCTGTTTCCTCGGACGGAACAGATCGGCAACGCAGATGACCATGATCATCGTGCTCCCGTCCGACCCATAACTGATCGCAAAGTCGCGCAACTTTTGCGCTGCAATCATTGGGTCGGAAATCTCTGACCGTGCAATGTCCACCGCTGTTTGGTAAGAGATGTAATCCCACAGGCCTCGATTCCCGATAATTACGAACTCGTCCTGCTCCGTCAACTGCCGTCCCCCCACGTCCGGTCGTGCGTTCACCATGGGAAAGTGGTAAAAGTAGCCAAAGGAACGCGAAGTGTCGATCTCCTCGTGGATGAGACCTTTGGGCGAGATCCACCCCTCGGCCGTCCGTATACGTTCCGTTTCGCGCCGATCGAACGGGTCGTGTTTCCGCGAAAACAACTCAGCGGACCCCTGCATCGAGATTACTGCAAGCGCGTCGCCCGCATTCGCCACGTACATGGTTCTTCCGACAAAGTAGATCACGATGCCGGATGCCCCCGCGCGATACGAACTCTCGAGCGAGGTCGTGCCCGCCGTCGACGCGCTCACCTGAGACATTTTACGATTCGACGGATTCCCGGCGTAGAGCGAATCGTGCAGTTGCTTATTCAGCCTCAAAAACGTCCGACGCAGTGCATCGAGTACCGTCTCGTTCTTTGACTCATCGATCTGACTCAAGTGCGCGCTAAACTGCGGTAGAAAGTTGTCATGAAGATACTTGGAGAGATGGTTATTGCTTGGCCCCGCATCGGATCGTCCAAACATGGCGAATACGGCCTCGTCCTTGCGTCCCCGAAACTCGGGTTGAACGAGATCAAACATGGTGAGGTAGCCGGTGCTCCCGAGGTTGTCCGCGATTCCATACGACATTTTGTTCACTTCGGAAAGTGAGGTTCGGACGCGTCGGTCTTCGGTTTCCTCGGGAATATTGGGCAGGAAGGTGGTGGTGACGTCCATGAGGCCGAGGACGCGCAACGAGGTCAACTCGGAAAAGTCGGCGAGAAGACGACCTCTGTCTGCCCGACCTGACAGATGTCTCCCACCGGGATTGTCAGGCTTGATCTCGAGTCGTTTGTTTCCAGACAGGTTGAGGTACTTGAGATTTGGATTGAAATTCCTGTCGCACGACAGCATTAGTCGGCCGTTTCTGCAAGATGATGCTTACAAAAGCAAGGTAAAGGAAACTCACCAATTCCAATCAAACTCCCAATTGTTGATATTATACCTCAACACGTTGCTCCCCGCATCGATCACCGTCAAACTCTGCACCTTTCCTAATTCGTGGGGTAGCGTTTGTAGCTTGTTCCCGTTAAGGAACAAGACGCTCAGCCTCGTCAACCTTGGGAGATCTTCGGTCGGTATACTTGTCAGCTGATTGCCGCTCAGGTAAAGTTCCTCGAGTTTGGTAAGGTTGCGGAGAAAAGAGGAGGGGAGTTCCTGTATTTCGTTGAAGGAAAGGTTGAGGACGCGGAGTTCTTTCAGGATCATGAACGGCGGGAGAGACTCGTCCGTGAGTCGGTTCTCGCCCACGTACAGCTTCTCGAGCGAATACGCGAGTGGAGGGGAAGATCGGCTTGATGGGGTATGTACCGTCGCATTTGACACTTTTCTGGCGATCTGCAGGTGCGAGCGTGGGCCGGGCGGGGTCTGCAGAACTTCAAGGCTTATACCAGAAGCAGAAGGCGTGACGAGTGACGCGTCTGGTGGGTTGTGCCATGTGTCAATCAAGTTGGACGTCACATTGATCAAGACCAGTGACGAGCAATCCCAAAGGGAGACAGGCAGTTTCCTGAGACTATTGTTGTGTGCGTCAAGAATTTCGAGTCGTCGGAGTGAGCCAATTGTTTCAGGGAGAGCGTCGAGATGGTTGTCTGAGCAGGAGAGGGTGATAAGGTGACTGAGCCCCCCAAGGGAGTCGGGAAGCGTTCGGAATAGGTTGTGGTCAAGTTTGAGGTGCTGAAGCGCAGAAAGATGTGACAATGCAAAGTCGTCGAGGGAAGAAAGTTTGGTGTGGGATACGTCAAGGGTGGTGAGGGCGAAAGGTGTTTGCGCAGACGAGACGAGTTTGAGAAGCGTGATGTCGTTAAATGAAACGTCGAGGATGGTCGTGCTTTGTGATCCACGAGAGAGGACCAGTGCGTGTATCGCGTTGTGGTCAGCTAGGAGGGTCTCCAGCCGCGGGAGTGTATATGCAATGGCAAGGTCGCCGATACTATTTCGTCGACAGTCGAGGACACGGAGGCTGACGAGCTGGCTACACTGTTCGGGGAGTTTGGATACCTGGTTCCCGACGAAGACAAGCTGTTCGAGCGCAGTCAATCGGCCGATGTCCTCTGGGAGTTCCGTGATCATATTAAACGATATGTCGAGATCCCGAAGGGCGGGCATCTCGCATATGACGGAAGGGAGGTGGGTGAATTTATTATTGGAAATGTTCAACGTCTTGAGCATCCTTAGGCGAGGGAAATACCAAGGAAGTTGTTCCATGCGATTATTTTGTAGCTTGAGGATGCTTAATTCAAGTATGCGGTCGAGTCCAGCGTCATCAAGGTCCACTATGCGGTTACATGAGAGATCCAGGCGATGCAAGCTTGCTGAATGCCGAACACTTTGAGGAACTTTCTTCATCGCCATATTCGACAAGCGGAGTTCGCGTAGGGTGGTACAAGATTGAATAAAGTCGAGGGGTATCTCCACCATGGGATTTCGAGAGAGATTGAGGTATACGATTGATCCCGCATTTCTGTGAAAGATGATGGGTATAGTTGGCAGACCGCACCCTGTGAGATCCACACATTCAAAGTTGTCAAAGTTGAGATCGTCGGCCTGGAGAGGATCAGGCTTGAACCCAGTATCGTGGTGATGGGACATACTGTTGGACCCAGCAGTTGGCTTTTGTACACAAACTTGAGAAGAAATGTCATGTCTTCGGCGGCGAGGTAGTCGAGACTGTCGAGCTGATCATAACCTGCTTGTTCTAAACGGCGACGGGTTATTGCGGCGGGACGTTCCGTCGGCGCCAATATTCGTTCTAAAAAGGGGATGAAACGAATACAAGGGCGTGTCAATGTGTACATACCCCTTCCTCTTTCCTTGAGATACAGCCTGTGGGTCTCTCGTTCATGATCACGCAATACCTTGGCGTTGAGGGAGGGGGTGAGATCTGCGACGGTTGCATGTGGGGGGATTTGTGCGACATGATACGAACCGTTGGCACGATATATGCGCACGAGGACGACTTTGCTGGAGCTGGCGGATGATGTTTGTTTATGGGCATGATGCGTTTTTCTGCGCGTGCGCTTCCTAGTAGTGACGTCGGTAGCGATAGAGGAGTCGTCGGGGGTGCGTGAGCTGTCGGCGACGATGCTTTCTTCTGAGCCGGAACTTGCACCGCCCGCCGCTGCATCTGCGCCTTCTTTTTCGATTTCCCAACTTTCTGGTGCGGTCCATTGGCGTTCGGCCAGCTGTTCGCCATCTGCATCGGGGTCACATGGTTCTACGGTGGACTTTGGAGAGACTCTGCGGTCGTGTCTGTGTCTGCGTTTTGAGGGGACGGATGACGGATGGAAAGGATCTGTGAACATGGATGGGGATGGAGAGGGGGGAGTGAGGCCGGGGAGGCTGAAGCTGCTCGAGTCGAAGCCGCTGGAGGAGGAAGCGCTGGGGCGACTGGCGAGTGTGCCGGAGATGGCGTTCATGTCGATGATGTCTTCCATGTGAGAGAAATCGGTGTCAATTTTGAGGAGGGGTTCGTCGTGGTTAGGGGGGAGGGGGTGAGGTTTGCTGAGGCGGGATGCTTTTCGGGGTCTGTCCTTTTCTTTCTTTGGTGGAAGGGGGGGAAGGTCTGGTGTCGGATCATGATATAGAGGGGTCATGTAGGTGTCGACAGAGAGCTGGGAAGGGCTCGGTGTGAGAGTGGCGAGGGTGGTCATGCTGTCGTTGATGGAGTCGGCGGATGCGAGCTTTAAGCGGGAGCGCTTTTTCATCATGATACCACCAAAGAAGCCGAGAGAGCCCCTTCCCTTGCGAAGGTCGCTGAGGGACATGTCTGACACGGAGGGGACGTAGGTGTCGCTGGAGAGGGAGTGGGAGTCGCGAGAGCGGACGGAGGCGGAGGAAGAGGTGGAGGTGGAGGTGCGAAATGGCTTGTATGTGAGAGGGGGCATCGTCCGCCGTGTGGGCTGGGCGGGGCGTGGGTATGAGGGAAGCAGAAGCAGAAGGGGAGACCCACCGGCTCAATCCAAGGAGAGATATCGGGATCGCGCCCATTCGCAGCTGTGGGCGCGAGCACGTCCGGGTAAACCTGGAGCGGGCGGGGCGGCATTGCGCCGAGATCGTCGGCCGAGACGAGCGTGAAATCGTCGGGGAGAACATGACGATGAGACTCGGCACCACCGTCAGAGAAAGACATGACATACCAATACCGCCGAGTCGATCGAACCTCTTTCCCGTCCCGGTCCAGCTTCCAATAATGGCAGTTTCTCGGTCCCACCCTCCCAACCCGCGACTGCGCGCCCATCCATCTCCTCCCCAACCGTCATGTTCCCATCCCCGCCGCGACTAGAACACAGGGCTGCCTCCCCCTCGGCGTCGTCGAGCACGTCCATACAGCTCCCTTCTAGTCTCAAGGTCCCCCCCCCTTCTCATCCCCGCTCCATCCTCGATCTCACACACCTTCCAGGTCGTCGGTATCATCCTTGCCGTCGTCAGCGGTTTCCTCATAGGCTCCAGCTTCGTGTTCAAGAAAAAAGGCCTCTTGCGCTCGCAGGCCGGGCATGCCGCAGGCGAGGGTGTCGCCTACCTCAAATCGGTCAGTCCCATTCCACCCGCATATATGCGTCATTTTTCACGTCTAAAAGGTGTTATGGTGGACCGGCATGATAAGTACGTATCTTCTTTCTCCGTTTCAGCCTCACTCTGAGACATCCATCCCAGTGATGATTCTTGGTGAACTCTGTAATTTTGCCGGTGCGTCCCTGATCACCTCGTCGGAATACCCTCTCACCCCTCCCAGCATATGCTTTCGTCGAGGCTCTTGTTGTGGTCTGTACCCCAACATACCCGATTCTAATTTCGACTAACACATCCATCCAAGACACCCATGGGCGCACTCTCTGTTGTAATCAGCGCCATGCTATCTTCCATATTCCTCAAAGAGAAACTCACATTCTTTGGCTGGCTCGGATGCTCTCTTTGTATCGTATGCCCTTTTCCATTTGTCCTCCCCCACATCTCACCATTCCATTCAGATCGGTTCCGTCATCATTGCGCTCAATGGCATGTCCTTGCCCATATCTTCCCGCCCCAACACTAACATGTTTTCTAGGCCCGCAAGAACAAACCCCTTCTCAAATATCCCAATTCAAAGTCATGTTCCTCGCGCCCGGATTTCTCGCCTACATCGGTGTACTCATAACTGTTGCTCTAAGCATCATCATCTATTTCGCTCCAAAGTCCGTCTTTCCTCCTCTCCCTCTTCCCTCGCCCATCTCACATCCCTACAAGGTATGGTAAGAAAAATATGATTTGGTACATCGCCGTTTGCAGTACCATCGGTGGCATCAGCGTCAGCGTCACGACCGGTCTCGGCGCTGCCATTGTCTCCACCGCGATGGGCTATAACCAGGTGTGCCCATTCATGTCTCATGATCCTTCGCTCACGTCACGTGCAGTTTAATAACTGGTTTATATTCTTCTTGATCGCTTTCGTGGTCATCACGTTGGGTGCGTATCTTTCAATGTCAGCAAACCATCTAACCCCTCACAATGCACAGTGACAGAGGTGTATTACTTAAACGTCGCACTTGCACTATTCAATACAGGTACGCGTCTATACCCTGTTATCCGCATATATACTCATCTATAACCCTCTTTGCACAGCTATGGGTACGTTTTGTCTACCTGGTAGCCGCTTCTGGGTTCTGACATGCTCGCACAAGTAACCCCAACATACTATGTCTTATGCAAGTCCCATGTTGATTCTACATGCACTGATGCTTATCCCTTGCCAAAGTTTCATTTTGTTCAATGGTTACGACAATCGTATGTGTTCACGTTCCTCGCTTGCAGAAAGCTTCATGCTCGCCGTTCAGGTTCTCTTCAAAGGCCTCGCTGCACCAGCCTCCCAAATCATCACCTTGGTACTCGCGTTCCTGACGATTTGCGTCGGGATCACGATCCTTCAGATGTCCAAGATCGACCCCGTCAAGCTCACATCGCTCGACCGACGGTCCACACTCTTGCTTCAAGCAGCGCGCACCCACACAGACACGCCTGCAACGATCGACCTCGATTCCGAGAGCGACGAAAAGGACTTGGCAGGCTCGGAAGAACCGGGGATAAACGCGCTCCGAGGTACATTTGGAACAATCGGGAGTATCATGCGTGCGCGGAGTGCACGACAATCGAGCCAATCGAGCCGATCCAGTGGCTCAGCACGCGTACCACGCGGCATGGGGGTCGGCGGAGGCATGGTCGGGAACCTCGACGGGCTCCCGTTCTCCTCCTTGCAACACGTCGACCACGCCTACGACGGGCTCACACGGCACGCGTTGTATGATGCTCCCATGCCCTCTGCACGTTCGGACTCGATCGACCGCGCGTCGGAATTCACAGTGTCATCAACGCAAAGTCCTCGCCGAACGACAGTCAAGTTTGGCGCGCAGGACGTCGTGCATTCGTATGCTCCTCCGGGGAACCACAATGCCCAGGCCACCCACGCACTCCGCACGACATCCATCCCGGCGAATCTGGACACCAGGGCGCCACCATCGTTCCTCTACCCACCCACGACGGCCTCGGCCTCGCCTTCCAGCTCTATACCGCCGCTGCTCCCGCCTCCAGGAGATGATCGGAGCATCCCCAAGACGCCGCAGCACGACGTCCAATCCATCGCTGTTCCGAGACGCACCAATGATGAACCCCTCGCACCGACCGTATCAACTTACGGCCCGCGGGCCGAGCCCGACCCCTTCGAGACCCCATCGACCCCCTCCATGTCCGCCTTTACTTCCTCAAACAACTTACTGGAGAATGAGAGTACGTCGTTGGATTTAGCCGAGACCACAGGGTATGCCCCATCAGTTGAGAGCACCGGTAGCGAGCAGACGGTGTATGCAACCCCCATCTCTGCAACATTGCCCATACCTGCGCGTCCGAGTAGGAACACCAACGTTAACCCTGACGGGGGAAACGGTGTAGGTACTAACACGGGTGATAATCGAAGTAGAGATCGAAGAAGTAGCTCGACGTCGCGGACGCGACGATACCCCAGGGGGGTCGACGACGCCGAAGAACGGCAGAGCTTGTGGGCTCGACAGTCGCCTGTGGAAGAGGAGGAACAGCGGGGATACCCGGGCGTGCGGCTCGTCCAGCCGACTTCGCGGTCCATTGGTACAGGTGGACGGTTTTAAGCGCCGATGAGGGCTAGACGAGGTGATGGGGACGACACACGCTACGGATACGCTTCCGATCTGCACGCATCTAATGTGGACCATTGTTGTAAGATGTGGTTGTTCGTTGGCCGCCGCCTCGTTCACAAAAGACTCTTTTCCCGCTATTTCGATATCCTTTTCCGGGACTTTAGAGGAAAGCCTGACTGGTTTTATTATTTAAACGCGTCCTCCTTTTCTGTTATTGAAAGGGTCCTTGTAAGGGTACTTCACATGACGGACGCGAGGCGGTATGTACTACGGACGATACGCACTATTTAGCTCATCCACCATGTTAGACGCGCTACCTACAGTATATAATGCTGAACGTTGTTGTCACTAGTATATGACCATGGAATTGTCACTCTTACTAAGGACCCTGCGAAGAGCATGGAGCATGCTTCTAATCCGATCCCCTCATGTTCGCACCCACTGGCATGAGGATTACGTTCAGGACATATTGTAGCTCTGTCGCGCTCAACCCTCGATAACTTCGACTCCCTTCCACCCGACATGCTTCCCTGCTTATTCCCCTTTCTCTGCTTCTTCCAGCTCGTCCGAGCCACGACCAACTCGACCACCGCTGGTTGTCCTTCTCCCGATACGACGTCGTGCAACTACCGCAACATCTGGAGCCTGCTGGCGAGCTGTGGACTCACGCTCTTGATTTGCGTCTGGCACGCAATCCATCCCTCTGTCCCTCTCCCCGGCTACACACGGGTCCACGTCATCCTGTACCGGCTATGCTTGATGCTCATCGCTTTTCTCGCTCCCGAGATCATGATTACAGCCGCGTTTGACGAATGGGACGAAGCCAGAAAAGTCACGAAACGTGCCCGTGGTGCGTTTCCAACGTCGACCCGAGCCGGCGGCTGTCTAGTATAACCACGCACCCTCAGGTCGCCCCCATAACTTGACATGGTGGACGATGACACACAGTCACTTTGTGCTCATCGGTGGCTTTGCTCTTCACGACGACACGGGCATCAAAGAGATCAAGATGGATCGCTTCCTGTCGCTCGTGCAGGACGGAAAAATAGTCAATCCGGTGATCACCAAGAAGGAAATCAAGGACAAGAGTACCTCTGATAGTTTGGGAAAAGCGATCCTCGTCGTTCAACTGTCTTGGTTCGCTACCCAATTCGTGATTCGGCTTGTCGATCGCCTTACTGTGACGCTGGTCGAACTGGATACGGTTTGCATGGCTCTTCTCACTGTCCCGCTGATTTTCTTTTGGTGGCAAAAACCGCGTTGCCCTAGGTGTCCTCATATCTTTTATGCGCGCGACTTTGTCAACAATCCCGAGAGCCGAGAGGCGTTGCAGGGGAGCGATGATTTGGAAAAGTTGCTGGTGGGCATCAATGCATGTTGTTCTGGCCGCCATAATGTGACCCCCAAGTAATAGGGTAATTTGACGATCGAAAGGAATAGAGACTGGCTGGACCTTTTCATCCCTGCAGAGTCGCACTCTGGTTACCTCGTCTCCTTGTTGCTCACTTGGTCGGTATTCGGAGCATTGCACACAATTGCTTGGAACTACGAGTTCCCAACCGAGATCGAAAAGACCATGTGGCGTGCAGCATCACTCACGTTGGCTGGAACGCCAATCATCTTTGGGGTTTTAGCGGGCGTGGTCCATTCTGACATGGAGCGTTTCGTCCCTATGGTCGTCGGGAAACTCATGTTTGTGTATCTGCTGCCCTTTGCTGGCGTTACGTCGCGACTGCTGCTGGTCGGCCTTATGCTCGCTAGTCTACGCTCACTGCCCACTTCTGCGTATCAAATCATTCCATGGACCAATTACATTCCTCATCTGTAGTTCTTTTTTTTCATGTACAGCAGACTACCTCATACTGCATATGGCTGGGAGATGAATAAACTGATGCATTATGAGGAATATTTGGTTACCTTGCAAGCAAGGTCTCTGGTCATGTCTGAATGTAGCCCCTAACCTTTGATCACAATAAGCATAAACAATGTACATATTAGGTTGATGGAATGGGTGTATGTTTCTGCCATTGAGATATTGTATTCTCTGACTGACCATGCCTTGTTTAATGTGTAAGATTGTGTTGGTTGGTTGATGGGACTGAGGTTATCACTCTGGTAGGTTCTGTCATTTAGTTTTTTTTTATCAAGTTATTACAGTACATTAATGAAGTTCTTTTTGAAGTACAAGGCTCCAAATGCAATGGGACAGAGAAATGAGTCTCAGGTAGGAACTTCCTGGTGTTGAGATTTGGAGTTGTGATGAGTCACACCTAAAGGCACTAGGATATCTTATCCTAATGATGAGTCATGCTCATCTTGTGACTTATATTAGATTAGATAAGGTATACATTTTGAAATAACCCTGATGTGTATACTCCTAAAGGAGACATATTCAGGACTATTCCACTAGGGAAGGTGAAGTGAAAGGAATAGAAAGTGGGTTTGAGTGGAACTCAAGGCCTGGTTCACAGGGGAAAGACCAAGAGAACTTTTCTGGGGTTCTCTGGCTGCTAATTCATGTCCTTATATACTGTTACAGTGTTTGTACATATTATGGTCCTGGTCTGTGCACATGAGGCTGTGTCATGACTCATGTTGAGTTATGAGGACTCCACATGAGAAGGGTTTAACCATATAAAGGTCAACCCTCTGCCCAATATCAAATAAATGATGTGCACACAGCCATGAATATGAAATGAAGCTGTGTGCCAGAAGAAGTGAGTTATGATGACTCCATGATTGCAAATAGGAAGTGTATGTTGAGATTTGGTGTTGTGATGAGTCACTCCTTATCCTAATGGATGAATCATGCTAACTACCAAACAAGTCACACTTATCCTAATGATGAGTCATGCCTAATGGCACTAGGATAACTTATCCTAATGAATGAGTCATGCTCATTCATGTGACCAATATTAGATAAGATCACAAAGTGACTAAGCTGCTACATTTACACCATCCATGATCAGATAATCTAGAGAGTTGTACCATTCTCTTTCTTCATTCTTTTATTGGCTAGAATGGTACAGAACACAATAGAACATTTGTTCTTGTATACAAATCAGTACATAGATGTAAATATCATGTACCCCTATATAAGATTGATTTTTAGGATCATCTTATCTCTAACAAGTTTATTTTTGATTTGTTCTATCACTGCTCTGATCCTCAGTACAAGACTCTTGGTCCAATCCCAGATCATTAGCCTCAAGTAAGTGTTCCTACTTGAGCCTTATCCCTTTGTCCCTTCACATTCAGGATATCCTTGTATCTTGAAAGGTTATGACCCCACTTAACAGTGGAGTCTGTCCATTTGATATCACTGATGCCTCTATCTGTTTCACACAATGATCTGTGGTTTCTGAACCACCTCATGGATGTTATATGTGTCATCATGCTAATTGATGAAGTGGTCAGAGTCAATACCATGATATGATATCATGACAATGTGATTGTATATCTCATCAGGGATCTGGGGCAGCTGATCTTCCAGCGATCAGCTGAGACATTTGATTGTTTATTCAACTTTCAAATCAATGATCATGCTCACAATTTTGTTCTTACACTTAGGTATCTTCCAAGATCTCAAAGCATAAGTACTCAAGCTGCTCCATCCCCTCCAATACACTCTGCTAGTCCTCATGCTCCTGCTCTAAGTCCTTCTGCAAATCCTGCTCCTTTTACACTAGATTCAAGAGATCAAAGTGCTCAACTCAGTGAAGCACTGATCTACTACTCCAAGACTCTTCCAAGACCAATTACAGACACTAGGATTGTTTCTCCTGGTGTTCCATTTGAGATCCCTTGTTTGATCTGTCAAGCTGCAATCAAGCAAGGAGAAATCCATCATCACAGTGGAAGAGATATTATTAGAGAGAATACATGGAGATTAACTAACAATCCTTTTGTGGTTACATGGTGAATCCAGTCTCCACAATCTACTGAGTACTCAGTAGAGAACAATGGGATTTCCTTTGGAGTTCCATCAAATCAATCCTTTCCTCTGATGGCTCTCTAATCTGGTCAAATTATTGCACCAGTTCCCACTCAGCCTTCTAATTCTCAGGCTGAAGAGCTCTCTAATACCATTGCATCCTTCTTGGACATCAACACATCTCTCACCACTCCTACCACCCTTGTAATCATCCAAATCCCAACGCTCCTAATCCCTTCTCCTCCCTACATTGACCAATATGGAAGCCAATCACCAATCTATCATCAACAACATCATCTGCCAGTAGTACACCCCCAGAGATCTCCAAGGGGCACACAGCTGCTTTCCTCTGGTTGCCAGATGCATTCCCCTCAATCCTTCTCATCCTCTATTCAACTTTCTGGTGTACCCAGTACTCCACTCTCAACTTCCCTTCGTAGTGGACCCCTAAGATCTCCTCTGCAACTATGAAGGAGAAGAGGAGCTATTTGATCAAGGGGAGTGGCACCCACTCCACTCAGAAGATCTCCCTTACCCATACTAATCCAACTCTCTGGTTGGAACCAACCCAGTGCTAAATCTTTATTGGCTGGAAGCAGTCCCTGTCCATGACACAGCCATCAAGTACTCGGAAATGGTGTTCTACATGTCATTCTTTCCAGTGAAGAGCCTAATTGACCAGCCTCCTCTGGAAGTCAAGGTGGAGATCAATGACAATCTCCACCAACGGTTCTTCATGGATCTAGTATACCTGCACCACCTGATGCTGCTCAGCCTTCTCCAAGTCTGTCAGTCTCAGAGACAAGTAGTCCCCTTCTGGATCCACCCTGTTGAGACAGGGTTCCCCATTACCGTCAATGGTCTTTGATATCTTGATGAGACAATCTCTCAAGCCCTTGAGGGAGCAGGTTGGGCATTCCCCAGTTGCTGTTATGGGGAAACAAAGACAATGGTAGTACATGGGCAGGGATATAAGGTATTCAGGCAAGATATCTTCCCTCCAAATTATGTGAACATCTATCTGATGAAATCACTACACCTGAATGATCATTTTGGAGATGAAGAATGGATGGACGACTGGCTAGGAGGATGGGAGATGGGAGATAATGTAAGGTACTACAACACCTTCAGAGGTATGGATATTAGGAGATGGAATGAGTTGTTTGATAGAAGGATGAGATCCACTCTCCGGGAGGACAAACCAGAAATCTACCGATGTTCCCTCTCCATTCAAAGACTGATCAAAGCCTCTCTAGGTACTGATCAGGAGGATGTCATCTACACAGCACTGGCTGGAAATTACTGACCAAGAAAATGAGCAGCTGCAGAAGAAGGTGAGCAAAAATGCAAGCTTCACTGCCTTACTTGTTATGGGCAACGATGAGTGGTTCGACTAGGAACACGGATACGAGGAGACAGCGATGGATGAAGTTGGCGTCGATGAGAACGACGAGTACGAGATTGAATATCGGTACGGTGATAGACAGAATGCGATATAACATAGACGGCCCCTTGACAGAGGGCTGGGCTGGCAGAGGAAAGGGGAGAGTAGTACCACTGAGTTGCAGGCACCGGTTGAGGTGGGTGGAATGAAGTGAATAGGACTAAGGTAGGAGGGAATTACAGGAAGGTCTTATATACGATGAGCGACTACCTTAGGGCAGGAGTCTGAGTCCGAATTAGCTTTAGGGTAGGTAAAGATAAGGATGAAGAATGTTCTGGAACGAAAGAAGAAAGATGGAGATGAATGTGAGAGAAGATAAGGGAACACGAGGTATGATGTCATCGATGACATCATAAGTCTAGCCTCGAGTCACGTGAGAGTTCCTGTGGTCACGTGTGCTGAGTCACGTGACTTTGGAAGGAGAAATCGACTAAGGTAAACGGTGCTCAGTGATGCAAGCATATGAGCGAAGAGTAAAAGTGAAAAATAGAGCATACGCTGCCCGAACTATAACATTACTTAAAAGTGGTAGATATTTAGATTCTCCTATTCCTCCTCTTTGGTGTTATCAGCATCAACAAGGAATGAGGTTGATAATGAGAACATGGGCAACTACTCATCTAGAGCAGCCTGATGCCTATACCAAGGTTGCAACGAGGAAGAGGGGAGGGTGGCATCAATGCCCTGAGGACTTGATGATGGGGCAATCCGATGAAACGAGAGAGTTAGGAGCCATTGTATGTAGGCTGGCTTAGGCCTATGAGAACAAAGGATGATCCCCCAAAGACCACAATGAAAGGATAAGGATCCTCCACTGTAGTTCCCAGGCTTATATAGCAGACTACAGTAGTGACAGTGACTATGTTATGAGTGACTAGGGTAAAGGGTATTATCACAGAGGATAGTTTATGCAGATAACATGCGGTGTGGTAGGAAGCATGGCTATGACAAAGTGAGTGGAGATTAACAGAGTGAGGATGCAGCATGTAAAGGAAGAATGGAAGAGAAGGCTGCATCCGAACCTAATCATAGATTGGATCGTGGCAGAGATCCAGATGGGATCTATCTCAGATCAATGGAGATAACCATGGGAAGATCTAATCATGAGTAGGGTAAGGATAAGGGCAGAGTCTAGCGTGTGCCCATAAACCGCTAAGGTAAACGTTAAAGTAAATGTTAGTCCGGTGAACTGATAGAGATAGCAAGTACAAGCTGTGTACTGTAACATTTGGCCTGTTTCTATTGCATTCACTCAAATGTACAATGTAGAAAAAGGGGATAAACCTTTATTTAGCACCTTTCTTGACTTCAATGTCTGGACTGATAATCCAGAGAATGTACTACTATTGTACACAAATTGTCAAGAAAGAGATCTTATCCTCAAAAAAGGTTTAATGACGGATATTACCATATCTAATCTGCATTATTTCCCTTCATCATACTTCAATCATTTTGAAGCTATATCCCATTTTCTCACCCCTTCTTACGAAGAGACTTATGTACATCACCAGTCAAAAATCAAGCAAAGAAATCTCTGGATCTCTAGGAACAAAAAGGCACATAGAGTAACCCAATCAGGGATCAGGATCTCTGGAGCTATAGGAGCAACATCTGTGAGTGGAACCAGTAGTTTGCTTTCACCATTACCCTTTATTCTTCTTGATTACCTTTATCAAGATCTGATTGTTAATGAAGGTTTTCCAGATATCCTACTGTTCCTCTAAAGAACAATGACTACTCTTGCAATCTCTCCAGACTTCAAAGTTGAAAACATAGTCCTCAATCACATTCCTATCCTTACTGGTCCTCTCAATTATCCTATCTGGTCTGTTTGAATTCAATCCATCCTACATTCCCTCTCTATTTGGGGATTTGTAGAGGGCACTACCATCTATGCCAATACAGCAACCACCAATCAAAGCAAATGGATTGTGATTGATAAAAAGGTTTGTGGTATAATTGCCACATCCATCTCTGATGCCCTTGTTGCAAATGTCTCCTATGAGTACTCTAATTCCACAATCAAGCCATCTGTTGCCAAAACACTTTGGGACAGGATGAGCACTCTCTTTGTGTCTCGTGGCCTATCTGGCCAGTTCCACTTGTTCCATCAAGTGCTTTCAGCACACATCAATCCCAAGAATGTCAGTGCTGATATCAACAAGATCACATTGCTGTTTGATCAGATGCAAGCAGCCAGATTGACCCTTCCAGGATCATTCCAAGCAATGTTCCTTCTTACTCGTCTTCCAGATGATTTCTTTTCCTTTTGCTCAACGGTTGCTCAAACTACTGAGCAAGCCAATTTTACTGTCAATAACATTTCCAGAAAGATCCTTTCCGAGATTGACCTATGCAAGACACAACATCCTCTGTGTGCCCGCATTGATCATGTGGAGATTGATGAGGTTTGTACACATTCTGCCTATCATACCAATGTGATTCAGCAAGGACCTCCTCATACTAATACTTGGAAGAAGCCTCAGGGTCAATTCAATGGCCCACCAAACACACCTTCTAGTTCCAGGTCTAATAAGCCCTATTAGAAGAGACAAGGTCCTTACAATGGATCCAAAGGGCAGAAATGACAAGCCTTCGAAAGAAGGATTGCTAAAAAAGGCAAAGGAAAAGGAAAGGCCCCTTAGGCCAACAAAGTAGAAGGACAAGGTTTTGTTCATGAAGTTAGCATGTCTGAACCTGATCTAAATGTCTATGAAGTAGACAAAACCATGGAGGCAGATCCTGCTTCACAAGATCACCTCTTTGAATATGCAATCGATGTGGAACACGCAAACCATAATCAATAGGAGACTCCAGAGATAGACATCATGGGCACTCCACAACCAGAAGAGGACACAGGTATGAATGTAGGCTCCTCTGCTCCCTTTCACTGCAGCTCCTCCTTCCCTCTCTAATGTCTCTCAAGAAGGAGCAGGACCATCTAAGAGATAAGGATTACCAGTGGAGATTACATCTACCATTGAGGCAACACTTCCAATAAAGCAAACAAAAGAGCAGAAGAAGAAGAAACCCAAGAAGGTGGTAATACCCCTTGGAGGACTGTTATTGGACAAGTCTCACTTTAATTCTATGGATACACATTTCCCTCATCCACCTACTCCTTATACCCAAATGGAAGAATCTAACAATTCTGCTCCACTTTCTATTTATTCCAATGACTTCATTCCTACCACTTATGATACTCATGAAGGTCATTTACTGGTTAAAAATTGAGATATAGGAGATCAGAGACATTTACCATATGATAGAGGAGATGATAAGTGTAACATTACCTTGTTCTATGATGATGAGAGCAATGAGATTTTTTTGTTCTACATTGGGGCATATGCCCTAGAGGGAAATTCAGTAAGCTCTGAGTTCAGTAAAACTCACTGGATGATCGACAGTGGTTGTACTGATCATCTATCACCTTATCTAGATGACTTTGTTCATCTAGAAAAAGAGAAACATACTGCCTTAGTAGCAAATGGAGCAAAAGTCTTCATGTATGGTCTTGAACCATTCTTGTTAAACAATCTAGTACTGGTGAAACTAATAATTCTCCAATAGTGACTCTAGATCACGTCTGGTATGTACCAGATGCATCTCATTGATTACTGTCAGTCCCAAGTCTGACAAACCATGGCTATAGCTGTGAGATTACCAATAATGGTTTAAGAATCCGGGATGAGAGAGGATGCTTAGTGATACAGGCTTCTGCTTTATCACCAGCTAACAATCTCCACTGGTTTCAGTCAGATACGATTACTCCAGTCTCAGGGGTTATTGCCTCTCTTTCGGATAACCAATCTTATCAGATCTGGCACCAACACTTCAGACACACCTCCAAGAACCCCTTATGCCATGCTTTTACCAACCTCTCTGGTGTACCAGCTTTAGGATCATCAGATCAGCCAAACAACACCCCTTGCAAAGGTTGTTCTCTTGGTAAGATGCCTGATCACTCCTTTCCATCCTCTCCAAAGAGGAGCACTTGTCCTCTTGCTCTGGTGCACATGGATCTTATTGGTCCTATACCTGTTGAGCCTCAAACAAGGGTTTGCTTCATCTTCACATTCATTGATGACTACACTGGGTATGCAGTTTTGTCCTTCTTGCAGGCCAAGTCGAACACCAAGTCCAGGTTTCAGGATATGGTCTCATGGGTTGAGACCTTTACTGGTCACACTCTTACCTCCGTGCATTCGGACCAAGGGGGTGAATTTATGGGTCAGGAGTTTCAAATGTTTCTCACTTCCAGAGGAATTACTTATCAAACAACTGTCCCTCATACCCCTTAGCAAAATGGATGTGCTAAGAGATTCAATTGGACCATTTTAGAAAAGGCAGAAGCCATGTGCCATCATGCCTGCTGTTGCAGGCTGCAACAAGAATCTGCTCCACAAGGAACATGGATACGAGGAGGTGGCAAGTTACAGTGTCGACATCGATGAGGATGACAAGGATGAGCTGAAAGATCGGTATGGCGACTGCAACGATATGATATAGCATAAACAGTCCCTTTACAGAGGACTAGGCTGGCGAAGAGAGGAGGAGTGGTAAGCACTGAGTTGCAGGCACCAGAGGAGGTGGGTGGAACAAAGTGATTAAGACTAAGGTATGAAGGAATTACAGGAGAGGTTTATATATGACTATTGAGTACCTTAGGGCAGGCATCTGAGTCTGAATTAGTTAAGGGCAGGTAGAGAGCATGGAATGCGATGGAATGTTCGAGAAGAAAGGAAGCAGATGGAAGTAAACATAAGAGAAAGATAAGGGGCACGAGGTATGATATCATCAATGATGTCATAAGGCTAGCCTCATGTCACATGAAGGTTCCTGTGGTCACGTGCACTTGGTCACATGACTTGGAAAGAGAAATCAACTAAGGTAAATGGTGCTCAGTGATGCAAGCATATGAGTGAAAGATAAAGTGAAAAATAGGGCATATGCATGCCCAAACTATAACACCTGCCTTCCTAAAGCATTCTGGCAAGATGCTATAGAGACTGCATTACACATTTATAACAGACAACCCATGTTTTGCCTTGAATGGAAAACTCCTATTGAGTTATTCAATGGGAAGAAACCAGATGTATCATACTTTTGAGTGTTTAGAAGCAAAGCATATGTATTCATACCTCCGGAACAAAGACTGGACAAACTGTCTCCCAAATCTGAGGAAATGATATTCATAGGGTACAAACCAAATACCAAAGGTTGGAAGTTCTGGTCTAAATCTCATCATTGTGTCTTTGTTGCTACTAATGCCACCTTTGATGAGAACAGTTTTCTGTATTGTCCTGGTAACCAAGAAGACAAACCTGCCCCTATTCCTTTGGATGATTCTGATAACTTAATTGATTATCCAGACAATCCAACAGATATTTCAAAAGATCCAGAACTACCTCCAGAACCAATCTGAGATCTTTATCTAAATATCCCACTTTCTCAAAATGATCAACCGAATCCTGGTTATCAAACACCACCAGGATTTCTTTGGTATACTCCATCTCAACAAACTTCTCTATCAAGTTCTAGTGGTACAAAATGTCCACTATCTCCAGAAGATCCTCCATCATATCATTCTGATCTCATTCCAAATGAACCTGCTACTAGTAGAGACAAATCAGAAACTAGATCTAAAAAAGATCTTGAGGATATTCAAAAGTATCAGACACCTCCAAGGCAATCTGATATCCCTGACTTTTGAATCCATCCTGTCTGTCCTACCAAGGATGAGATCAATCGTCCAGTAAGATGATCAGGTAGAATTCCAAAACCACACTTTTTACCTGATAATGCCTATGGTGAAAATTGTCCCATAGAGATTGAAAGAAATCTTCAGGGACTGAAACCGATTCAGGAGGAGCAAAATGCACCTTCAAATCCAGATCAAACAGAGGAAATACCCACCAATGAACAAGATGATCTTGGTGAAATATACAGCAATAAATGGATAAAACATCACTTTTCTGTTGCTGTATAAAATGGAGAATGGTAAGTACCCAAACAATCTCATGATGTAGAAAAGCTACCTACTGATCAAGTGAAAGCATGGCAAAGTGCTATGAATGATAAGATCACATCATTACATGAAAGGAAAGTATGGGATTTAGTCAACCTTCCAAAAGGAAGAAACCCCATCAAAGGAAGATGGGTTTATGCCATTAGACCTGGCAATCGTGTAAAAGCCCACTTTGTTGCAAAAGGATTTACACAAATCTTTGGAATAGACTATGAAGAAACCTTCTCATCTGTAGCACAGTTTGAAACCATATGCCTTATGCTAGCACTATCCACTCTCCATGATTGGGAGATTGAGGCACTTGATGTGAAAACTGCCTTTCTCTTTGGAGAGTTAGATAAAGAAATATACATGGTACAACTAGAAGGATTTGTAGTTAAGGGTCAGGAACAAAAGGTTTGTCACCTCAAGAAAGCCATCTATGGCCTAAAGCAAGCTGCTCTTCAATGGAACAAGCTGCTTCATGTTATAGATTGTCCCCCCTTAACCTATCTCTTGCATGTACACTCTTTCTTTAATCTTTATCTTACCCTTTTCCCAGTGGCACATGACTGTGGGAACATAGCATGTGACCATGAGAGATGTCACATGACAGATCCCTTATCTCCGAATCATCAGATCTGGGGGATCTCGAGGCAAGGCCTTCTACTTCTATTTCATTTCCATTCCATGCCTCAGCCTCACTGTGCACTTCTTCAACTTCTCTTCCATTCCTCATCCTCATGCCTTCCCACTCCACACCTCATGTTGTCCTCATGGTCAGCATGTGTTCTCCTCATGGACTATTAGTCAGTGCGTATCTCTATGTATTTAAACCCTTTGACTTAGTAGCTAGAACCCCAGTTCTGTCAACTTCGTCTTAGGGATTCAATCCATCTCTGTTGTTCCTCGTCAAATCCCTCTGGTTGGTTTCAGCAAACCCAACTACAGTACTCACTGTTGTCTTAATGAACTCATCCATCTTGCCGGGCGTTGTATCAAGATTCTATCTTGTCCCTCCTTGCTTACTCATTGAGTCTTTCTGTATTCTGCCACTACTGTGCTCCACTAGTTGTGCCGTAACACTTCACAAAAGCCTTGTTGAATTTGGATTCAAGAGATGTACCTCTGATTCTGGAATTTATGTTAAATTCATTGGCAAGGATCTTATCATAATTGTCATTTATGTTGACAATGCTCTTTTCATTGGATCAAACAAGAAACAGGTCCTCTCCCATAAAAAAACAATTCATGTCGAAATGGGAATCTTGTGATCTAGGTGAAGCTAAGAAATATCTTGGTATGTGCATCACCAGAGATCACAAGAAGCATACTCTAATCCTTGATCAAAACAAATATGCTGATAAAGTTATCAAGCAATTTGGTCAAGAGAATTGTAAGGAAACATCTGTTCCTCTTCCAACCAGATATAATCCAAGACCAAATGAAGGAAAGGAGAATCCATCTCTCTGATCAAAATATCACTCTGTTATTGGTTCCATCCTATACATCATGCTTGGAACTAGACCTGATATAGCTTATGCTGTTATTAAGATGTCACAGTTCTCTGCCAATCCAACAGAAGAACATCTACAGAAATTGATTCAGATAGTTAAATATCTGTCTCATTCTTCATCACTGTGCATCAGATATTCAGCTAAAGGTAATAACAATGGATTGATTGCCTATTCAGACACTGATTGAGCTGGAGATGTCGAAACATCCAGATCTACAACTGGATATGCAATGTTTCTGGCAAATGGAATAGTTTCTTGGCTTTCCAGAAGACAAAAGCATGTTAGACTCTCTTCAACTGAAGCTAAGTATTGTGGAATGGCTGAATGTGTAAAGCAGATTCAATGGATTTGTAACCTCTTCAGAGAGATTAATATACCATTGGATTGCATACCAATGTGTGTAGATAACCAAGGAGCTATGTTCCTTGCATTGAATCCAGCACAAGAAGGTTGTACCAAACATGTTTGAATTCCAGAACACTACATATGTGAAGCTGTGGAAAACAATGAAGTAGAACTATTCTATGTCTCTACTAATACACAGTTTGCAGACATCTTCACAAAGAACCTAGGAAAGATAAATTTCCTAGAGGGAAGAAAGATGCTTACTCTTACACCATTCCCATCATGAGCAGTGAGGAGGAGTGTTGGAATAAATAATTCTGACATTTCAAAGTCTCTAGACTTCCAATAACAGTTCTGAAGGTTCCAAAAAGGTTCTGGAAATGTTATAAGTACTTCCTGTACTTCCAGAGTTTCTGGAGTTTCCAGAACTCCTTCCGATCAGAAAGACAGTACTATTTACATTAGTAAATACTTTAGTACACTGTCCATGATTGGTCATGTGATGAGATCAGATGATCTAGAAAGTCATACCATTCTCTTTCTTCATTCTTTTATTGGTTAGAATGGTACAGAATACGATAGAACATTTGTTCTTGTATATAAATCAGTACATAGATGTAAATATCATGTACCCCTATATAAGATTGATCTTTAGGATCATCTTATCTCTAACAAGTTCACTCTTGATTTGTTCCATCACTGCTCTGATCTTCAGTGCAAGACTCTTGGTCCAACCTCAGATCATTAGCCTCAAGTAAGTGTTCCTACTTGAGCCTTATTCCTTTGTCCCTTTGCATTTGGGATATCCTTGTATCTCAAAACACTACAATGCTGATAGCATTGTATCCTTTTGATAAAGGGAATCCCATAATGAAATCAACAGAAATGTCAGTCCAAGAATGGGAAGGAATGGGTAACAGTAGAAGTTTTCCTGCCAGTGGCTTTGACAATCCCTTCGTGAGGGAGCACACCTGGCAGTGAGAAATGTAATTGGAAATATCCTGGGCAGTGCTGGACCACCAATAAAACTTTTTGATTGAAGCAATAGTGTGATCGCAGCCAGGGTGACCTGCGACCAGTGAATCATGAAAAAGAGAAATGAGTTCATTTTGTAAAGAAGGGGGCAAGAAAATGATGCCATTAGAATTTCTGAATAACTTGTCTGTAGAATAGTATTTGTAGCTGTTGATAGCATCCAAGTTCATTTTTTCTGATTCTGCACATAATTTAGTCTCAAAGTTCGATGTTAAGGAAGTAGAGGATATGGCTTGTACTCCGGTGGAGCCAAAACCTTTATCATTATGTTGTGACTCTTCTAGAGTCATTGTTTCTGTTAGATGGGGTTTTCTATTTTTTCAATAATTAGTTGCGCAATGTGATCATGTTTTGAGATAGAGAAAGGAATGTCCAAATGGTTGAATAGAATCACACCTACTTCTCCCATATCATCAGCATCAACAACTCCTGCTATGATGTCAATTTTATGTTTGAGGGTGAGGCCCGAATGTGGCATGATTCTGCCATAGGTACCGACAGGAAGTTGAATAGATATTGAGGTAGGAATGAGAAGCTGGTTGTGAGGGGGAATTGTAGTGGTGGTAGAGGAATAAAGGTTGAAACCAGCAGTGGAGAGTGAGCCTTTGGAGGACAGGCGAGCATCAGAGGAATTAAGGGTAATGGGAATAGTGAGGTTGGCAGAGCGGAGGATAGAGGAAGGGGGGAATACCACAATGTTTTCATTTAAATTATTGATGGCGTCACCATGATCTGGGCGATGAGAGAGTGCATTGGCATGTCTGTTCATGTTGCCAGGCTTATAGATTAGAGTGTACAAAAATTCCTGTAGCAGTTCATGCCAGCAAGCCTGTTGGCCCAATAGTATCTGTGGCTTTTTCAAATATTCCAAATTTTTATGGTCTGTCCAGATTTCGAACATGGGAAGACCAATTAAATAGTGTCATTATTTCTCCAGTGCGCAAATGATTGCCAGAAGTTCCTTATTATAAACTGGATAGTTCTGCTTAGCAGGAGAAAGAGAATGTAAGAGGAAAGTGCAGGGGCACCAGAGATTATTGGTGCCCTGGACTGATAGAACCATGCCAGTAACAATGTCACTGGCATCAGTTTCCAAGTGCATAGGGTGGGAGGGGTTGGGATAAGCTAATAAGGGAGCTTCCATAAAACATTTTTTAAGGGTATCAAAGGCGAGTTGCTAAGCTTCACCCCTGTTACAGTACTGGCTCGTACACCATTATCTCTATCAGTTCCCAGACTAACATTTACCTTAATGTATCGTTTACCTTAGCGGATATGGGCACACACTAGACTCTGCCCCTATCCTTACCCTTGTCCCTGATTGGATCTTCCCATGGTTATCTCCATTGATCAGGATGATCTAGATCTCTGCCACGATCCGATCTATGATAAGGTTTGGCGTACACCTTCTCTTCCATTCCATTCCCATGTACGTGTACACCTCACCCTTAGTTAATCTCCGTCTTACCTCACCATAGCCATGCCTTCTACCACACCGCATGTTATCCGCATGGACTACACACTTTAGGTAGTACCCTCTACCCTAGTCACCATCACTAGTCACACTGTCACTACCATAGTCTCTATATAAGCCCCAGGGACTACGATGGAGGATTTCCATCCTTTCATTGTGGTCTTTGGGGGATCACCCTTCATTCTTAAGGCTCTAGCCCGCTTATGTATAAGTGGCTCCGCTCTCTCTTCTATCAACGATCACCCCTCCGCTGAGTCCCTCAGGCATTGACGATGCCTCTCACCCTCATAACTGTCACAACCTCAGTATAGGCATCAGCCTTCCTGCCAAGAGTCAGGATTGTGCCATGTTCTAGTCTTCTGTCCCGGATGCCTATAACAACCCCAGGTGTAAGCCACACCTTTCTTCGTGAGGTCATTGAGTGGTCATGCAATTTGGCTGAAGCCATCTATAAAACATCGATAATAATTACAGAGGCCAAGGAATGATTGGAGTTGTTTTAGTTTAGTTGGTGCTGGCCATTCCAGAATGGCATCAACTTTTTTACCCTGCATGGCTACACCATCCTTTGAGATGTGCATACCTAAAAAGTCTCCATCGTCAGCATTAAATATGCATTTTTCCAGTTTGGTGTATAGATCATTTTCATGCAAGTGCATTAGTACCTCCTTAACGATTTCGGAGTGCTCTTCATTAGTTTTCTTTTTGGTGAAGATGCACATGTCATTGAGATAAATGATAACAACTGCGTACATGTCGTTAAAAATGTCATTCATCATCTGTTGAAATGTTGGAGGGGAGTTAGTCATGTCAAAATACATAATCACTGGTTCATAAGCGCCCAGTGGGGTGACAAACACCACTTTCCATTCGTCACCTTCTTTGATATGAACATTATTATAGCCCCATTGGAGATCAAGGCATGTGAATTTATCAGTGCCTTTTAGGTGGTCCACCAAGGAGGAAATGAGAGGAAGGGGGTATGAGTTCTTTACTGTACCCTCATTTAAATATTGATAGTCCATTATGAGTCGTTTTTCACTGGTCTTTTTTGGGATAAAGAATACTGGTGTGGTTTGAGGGGATTTAGATGGTTGGATATATCCTTTCTCTTGTTCCAATTTGATGAAGTTCCAGACTTCTTCAATTTCGGCTTTGGATAAGGGGATGATGCATCCCTTTTTGGGTATAAAGTCGGATTTGAGGTCAATGGTGTGATCCCATGGTTTTCATACCAGTATTCATTGCGACTCATTTTTACTGAAGACATCTAGAAAGGAGTGATATTGAGGGGGTACTTTGTCAGCTAATCCCTCTTCGAATACCCATATGTTAAGGGTCTTCCATAAGTGGTCAACCAATTCCTTTGAATTTTGGGCACAACAGTTCTTTGTGCACCTATTAAACATTATCTTCTTTTCCACCCAGTTAATGAGTGGATTGTGGCGGTGAAATCAATCATAACCTAAAATGATTTTGTGAGAACTGAGGGTGGCTACTAGAGCTTCCATGGCTTCAGAATGTCCATCGTAGGATAATACAAAAGAAACATAATGTGAAATACAACCATGTTTTGAAGCAGATCCATCTGCATTAGTGACATGCATTGGTCATGACAGAGGCTTCATGTCAATGCCGATCTTGTGAACCCAATCTTTGTCAATGAAAGTTTGTACAGCTCCGGAGTTGAGTAGAGAGACCATTGTTTGATGGACCCATTTTTTATTTTTCTGAAAAAAGATGTCAGTGACAATATCAAATTCTCCTCCTTGAGAGGGATCCAGTTCATGATGAGAAAATGAAGCTGGGGAGGATTTGTAAGATGAAATATGTGTTTTCTTGCCCATTAACAAGGAATTAAGCACACTATTTTTTACTTCCAGTGCTATGCCCAACTGGGACACCTTTTGGAACTATCATAAGAATAACCTTCACTTTTCCCTTCAGCCCTAAGGGCTATATCATAGGTATGCAATGTTTCTATGAAATTGTTCAGTGACAAATCCTCAACCTCATCGCTGTCCATCTCCCCTTCAACAGGCAAAACAGAAAAAGGGTTAACATAGATAGAAGAGGACAAAGAAAATGGTAAAGTTGAAACAAAAAATAGGTCCTTTGCCGAGTGAGCACCTTCCTGGGTCACTCTGCCTTGCCTTTTCCCTTTAATCCTTCTGTGGCTAGTTGCCGTGCCTTGGCTTTGAATAGGTCAAAGTAGTATGCCTGTGCTTTGTCATTTTGCCAGGCAGGCAGACCTGGCATTGAGGAGGAGGATGTGGCCACAACTGAGGCAATGGCCATGGTAAGGGTGAGCAGTATCTTGTGGTTCTGAAAGTGGGGCAGGGCATAGGATGTATGACCGGTGAGAGGGTCAAAGGTGGCTTGTCCCTGACCATGAGCACATTGGGATTTTTTGCAGTTGTGGGAGATGTGCCCTTGCTCATTGCAATTGTAGCATGTACAAGTGTCAGGGCCTTGTCCTTGTACTGTGTGTACATCTTGCATGGGGACACCTTGATCCAGTTGCATTCCAACCACAGTAAACTGAGGCACTTTAGGACACATCAAGGTGGGAGCAATTGTTTTTGATTGTTCCAAGTGCATATGGTTGAAGGTTTTTCCGACAGCCACCGCATGCTTTTTCCACAAGGCTAGGTCATCAGCGAGTGGGAGATCACATAAGGAAAGTTGAAAATAGATGTTGTATTCTATATTTTCTTTGTATACATGGAGAGCATACATGTCATCCACACATGCATTGAGTTGGAGGATATCAAATTGTTGCATAAAGACCTCAATGGGTAGTTGGTCTTGTTTGAATGTGGCTAATGATTTGTATGCCTCCTCTTTGAGGACATCAATACAGAAGTGGTCCTCAATTTCTTTTTTGACTTGGACCCAGATCGGCCAGACTAACAACTTCCTTCTGTGGTCTGTTTCTAGATCTTCCAATTCATTGTTGAAACCATATTGCTCTATGGTTGGCTCAATGAGGAAGATGGTGATGTGGAGGTGACAGTTGATGAGGTCAGCAAGTACATCGATGACGAGGACGAGGTGGGCAATGGGAAGATAGATAGTGATGAGTCTCAACATAGATGAGCCCCTTTGCAGAGGAGAGAGGAGTGGTAGTCAAGAGCAAAGGGCCCCTTTGTGAGGAGGGAATGCAAATGAATAGGACTAAAGTACAAGGGAATTACAGGAAGGGTTTATATACGATAACTGAGTACTTTAGGACAAGGTTCTGAGTATGAAATAGTTGAGGGTAGACATGAGAGAAAGAATGTCATGGAATGTCAAAGAATAAATGGTGATAACTGTGGGAGAAAGATAAGGATCATGAGGTATGACATCACTGGTGATGTCATAGGTCTAGCCTCAGATTATGTGCTAGTTCCCGTGGTCACGTGCACTGGTCACATGACTTTGGAAAGAAAGAAATGCTAAGGTAAAACGGTGCTTAGTGATGCATAGCATATGAGCAAAAGATAAAAAATAAAATAGGGAGCATATGATGGAACTGAACTATAACACTCTCCCCTATTCACCAGATTCAAGGTCTAGCCTTGAGTCTGTGAATTCCGTATAGGAGGGTCTGAAGGGTTGAAACAGAGAGAGGAAAGACATGGTGTCAATACCCCGAATGGGTTGTGGGGCAGATGGGTGCTTGGAGTGGAATTTAGCAATAGTGTCCTGCATATGCTTTAAATTACTGGCAGGTTCCCAGGTGCAATCCACCTTGTCCCATCCTTTCCAATGGATGAGGTATTGTAACTTTCTGCAATAAAGACGAGAGGTGGCGATGTAATTGACCTCATATTCTTCATGATGATCTTCAGTCACAGTGATTGGATCTGGTTTAAATATGGGTTGGCCAGCCAACAGGGCTTTGTAGGGTTTTACACGGGATACATTTACCATGGGATGGATGGAGACGGTTGAAGGAAGGTGGAGTGTGATGGCGGTGATGCGGTATGGCCTGATATATTTTTGAGTTAATTTATATGCAGGGTAAGGAAGGGATAGATAGTCGGTGGAGAGCCAGACCATGTCACCAATAGAATAAGAGGGAGCATTGGAACATTTGGATTCTTGTGCATGGGACATCTGATCCCGGGTTTTCGTTAACATGGCAGCAATATTGTTGTGGGCCCGGTCCAAAGAAGAAGTGAACAACCCACCAGGAGCCATAGAGAAGCACAGAGACTCAACCCCCAGTCATGGTGAATAATTACATGTAACTTCAAAAGGAGAGACACTAGTGGCTGTGGTGAGCGACATATTATGGACGAATTGCGCCATCTTTAGCCAAAAAGCCCAAGAATCCTACTCTTTAGCAATGTAGGCTCTGAGGTAGGCCAGTACCTCTCGATTGACATGTTCTGTTTGCCTATCTGTTTGTGGGTGATATGCTGTAGACAGCTTTTGCTGAATGCCAAGCACCTTGCACAGTTTGCAAGTAAACTTGGAAACAAACTGTGGTCCTCTGTCTGAAATGATAGAGTTAGATAGTCCATGGATACACCATATGTGATCCCTAAATAAAATAGTGAGATCCAAAGAGGAAGTGGTTTTATTACATGGAAAAAGAATGATTTCTTTTGAGAAATGGTCCACTACAATGCCAATGGCATCATATCCTTTTGATAATGGAAAGCCTGTGACAAAGTTGACAGAAATGTCAGTCCAAGGATGTAAAGGAATGGGTAATGGTAAAAGTTTTCCTACCAGTGGCTTTGACGAACCCTTCATGAGGGAGCACACCTGGTAGTGAGAAATGTAATTGGAAATGTCTTGGGCAGTGCCTGACCACCAATAGAATTTTTTTGATAGCGGCTATAGTATGGTCTTGACCAGGATGACCTGCAACTGGAGAATCATGAAAAAGGGAGATAAGTTCATTTCATAGGGAAGGTGGCACAAAAACAATGTCATTAGAATTTCTGAATAACCTGTCTGTAGCATAGTATTTATAGTTGTCGATAGTGTCCAAATTCATTTTTGCTGATTCCATGCATAGTTTAGTTTTGAAATTCAGGGTAAGAGAAGTGGATGAGATAGCTTGCACTCCAGTGGAGCCAAACCCTTTGTTATTACATTGAGATTCTTCTAGCGTTGTTGTTTCTGTTAGTGTGGGGTTTTCTATTTTTTCAATAATTAGTTGTGCTATATGGTCATGTTTTGAAATAGAGAAAGGAATGTTTGAATGATTGAACAGAATCATGCCTATTTCTCCCCTATAATTGGCGTCAATGACTCCTGCCATGATGTTGATTTTGTGCTTGAGGGTGAGGCCCAATCGTGGTGCGATTCTGCCGTAAGTGCTGTGAGGAAGCTGAATAGATACAGAAGTAGGAATGAGGAGCTGGTCATGTGGGGGAATGGTAGTAGTGGAGGAGGAGTAAAGGTCGAAGCCAGTAGCAGAGAGGGAGCCCTTAGAGGGCATGCAAGCATCGGAGGAATTAAGAGTGATGGGAATAGCGAGGTGGGAGGTATGTAGAATAGAGGAAGGGGGAAAGATGATGATGTTTTCATTTAGATTATTGATGGCATCACTGTGGTCAGGGCAATAAGAGAGAGCATCAGCATGTCCATTCGTGTTGCCTGGCTTATAAATTAACATATAGGAGAATTCCTATAGCAATTTGTGCCAACAAGCCTGTCATCTGGACAATGTTTGCGGCTTTTTCCAATATTTGAGGTTTTTATGGTTGGTCCAGATTTTGAAGGTGGGGAGACCGATTAAATAATGGCACCACTCCTCCAGGGTGTGAATGATAGCCAAAATTTCTTTGTTGTAGACAGGGTAATTCCACTCAGCAGAAGAATGGAAATGGGAAAGAAAGGTGTATGGACACCAAGAATTATCAGTGCCCTGAACCAAGAGAACAGCGCCAGTTGTGATGTCACTGGCATTGGTTTCCAGACACATAGGGTGGGAGGGGTCAGGGTAAGCTAAGAGAGGGGCTTCCGTGAAATGTTTCTTCAAGGTATCAAAGGCAGTTTGCTGTGCTTCATCCCAGGTGTAAACAACACCTTTCTTCATAAGATTGTTCAGTGGTCGTGCAATTTGGCTGAAGCCATTTATAAAGCATTGGTAATAATTACAGAGTCTGAGGAAAGATTGAAGCTGTTTTAATTTAGTAGGTGCTGGCCAGTCCAGTATTGCATCGACTTTCTTGCCTTGCATGGCAACACCATCTTTAGAGATGTGCATGCCGAGAAAGTCTACATCATCAGTGTTAAAGACACATTTTTCTGGTTTGGCATATAAATCATTTTCATGCAAGCGCAATAATACTTCCTTGACAATTTCAGAGTGTTCTTCATCAGTTTTCTTTTTGGTGAAGATACACATATCATTGAGATAAACGATGACGACAGTGTACATGTCGTTGAAAATATTGTTTATCATCTGTTGAAAGATCAGCAGGGAATTAGTCATGCAGAAATACATAACCACTGGTTCATAAGCGCCCAGTGGGGTGACAAACACTGCTTTCCATTCATCACCTTCCTTGATTTGAACATTATTATAGCCCCATCACAGATCAAGGCAGGTGAATTTATTAGCGCCCTTAAGGCGATCCACCAAAGAAGAAATAAGAGGAAGAGGATAAGAATTTTTTACAGTACCCTCATTGAAATAACGATAGTCCATGACAAGTCATTTTTTGCCAGTCTTTTTTGGGATGAAGAACATAGGTGCAGTTTGTGGTGATTTAGAGGGGTGGATGTATCCTTTTTCTTGTTCAGAGTTGATAAAGTTACAGACCTCTTTGATCTTGGTTTCCGATAGAGGAATAATGCGTCCCTTTTTGGGTATGAAGTCAGGTTTGAGGTCGATGGCATGATCCCAGGGTTTTTGTACTGGCATGCATTGCGATTTGTTTTTGCTAAAGACATCTAGAAATGAGTGATATTGAGGAGGTACTTTGCCAGCTAGCCCCTCTTCAAAGACACATATATTGAGGGTTTTCCACAAGTGGTCAACCAATGGTGTTATGTCTTTGGCACAACAGTTTTTTGTGCATCTATTAAACATTATTTTCTTTTCCACCCAATTGATGAGTGGGTTGTGGCGGTGAAACCAGTCATAACCTAGAATTATTTCATGAGAACCAAGCGTGGCTACTAGAGCTTCCACTGCTTCTGAATGTCCATCATAGGATAGAACAAAAGAAACATAATGAGAAATACAACCATGTTTTGAAGTGGATCCATCGGCATTGGTAATATGCATTGACTGTGATAAGGGTTTGGTCCTCATTCCAATCCGACAAACCCAATCCTTATCAACGAATGTTTGCACGGCTCTGGAGTCTAATAAGGATACTGTTGTTTGATGGACCCATTTTTGTTCTTTCTGAAAGAAAATGTCAGTGACAATATCAAACTCTCCTCCTTGAGAGGGATTTGGTTCATGATGTGAAAAGGAAACTGGGGAGGATTTATAAGAAGAGATTCAAGTTTTCTTGTCCATTAATAAGGAATTAAGCACACTTTCTTTTACTTCTGGTGCCACACCCAAATGGGATGCCTTTTCGGAACTATCATAAGAACAATTGTTCAGTGACAATTCTTCATCTTCATTGCTGTCCATCTCCCCTTCGACAGACAAAGCAGAAAAATGGTTAATATAAGTGGGGGAGGAGAGAGATGAAAATGGTAAAGATGAGATGAAAGTAAGGTCATTTGCTGAATGAGCACCTCCCTGGGTCATTCAGCCTTGCCTTTTCCCTTCAAACCTTCTGTGGCAAGTTGCTACACCTTGGCTTCGAATAAATTGAAGTAATACACCTGAGCTTCTTTGTTTTGCTAGGCAGGCAGACCTGGCATTGGAGAGGAGGTGGTGGTGGCTGCGACTGAGGCAATGGCCATTGTGGGGAGCAAGCAGTATCTCGTAGTTTTGGAAATGTGACAGGGCATAGGAGGTTCATCTGGTGAGTGGGTCAAAGGTGGCTTGCCCTCGACCATGGGCGTACCAGGGCTTCTTGCAGTTTCAGGATATGTGTCCCTGCTCATTGCAGTTGTAGCAGGTACGAGTGTTAGGGACTTGACCTTGTACTGCTCTAACATCCTGCATAGGAGCACCTTGTCTTGGCTGCATGCTGACAGCAGTGAATTGAGGTGCCTCTGGATGTAAAGAGGCAGGGGTGATGACCTTTGAGTGTTCCAGACACATCTTGTTGAATGTTTTGCCAATGATTACTGCATGTTTCTTCCAGACAGCAAGGTCGTCAGCAAGCGGAGGGTCCCATAAGGAGAGTTGGAAGTAGATATTGTAGTTGATGTTCTCCTTGTAGACATGGAGAGCATATGGGTCATCAACACAAGCATCCAGATGAAGGATGTCGAATTGTTGCATAAAAGCTTCAATCAGAAGTCGATCTTGTTTAAACACCACAAATGCCTTGTAGGCTTCTTCCTTGAGGATGTCGATTCGAAAGTGGTCCTTAATGTCCCTTTTGACCTGTACCCAAATTGGCCAGACCAATAGTTTCCTTCCAACATCCAGTTCATTTTCTTCCAACTTGTTATAGCATGCTAGCTGGATTCACGCAAAATCAGTGGCCTTTCCTGTTAGCCAAAGGTAGGTGGTGGTGGTTTATTGTTTATTATTGAGGCCAGTTTGGCACTCAACCCATGTGACCAATCAGACCTACCAGTTACAGAAGGTCTTCCAATTGCCATCCCAGGTCCCAGGCTCAGCAAAAGCCTTGTATGCATTCAAGGTTGGTGTGGCTTGTTTGGTCATGAGGACAACCAAGCTGTTAATCACATCGAGGACATCTTGTACGTCCGGCATCCTTACTAACCACTATCTTCCAAGTGATTTCTGGGGATGGGATTTAGAGATATCACTGGTTGGGTTGGAGGGTGATGCGGGGATGAAGGATGGAGGGGACTGCTATCCCTAAATCCCAAGGGTTTTGGTAAGCGTGCAGGTACTTCTCTTCTTGTTGATATATGCGACAGTTGTAGATTTTCTTTCACCTTAAAAACAGGCTGTTGGTTCTGTCTGGTTCAGGAGTTGCATTATTCAGGTTGACGGATGGAGCAGGGGATGGGGTACATGGTCTCTGTATGTTAAGATGATAGAAAGTAAGGGCAGCAGCTTCTCTCTGAACTTTGATTTGTTTGAGCCACTTAGTACAACTCATATAATATGAGGAAGGGGAATATAGCTGTTTGGCTTCAAGGCAGTTCTATTCAAGTGAAACCATATTACTCTATGGCTGGCTTAACAAGGAAGATGGCAATGTGGAGATGATGGTTGATGAGGTTGGCAAGTACATTGATGACAAGGACGAGGCAAGCAATGGGAAGATAGATAGTGGTGAGTCTCAACATAGATGAGCCCCTTTGCAGAGGAGAGAGGAGTGGTAGTCAAGAGCAAAGGGCCCCTTTGTGAGAAGGGAATGCAAATGAATAGGACTAAAGTACAAGGGAATTACAGGAAGGGTTTATATACGATAACTGAGTACTTTAGGACAAGGTTCTGAGTATGAAATAGTTGAGGGTAGACATGAGAGAAAGAATGTCATGGAATGTCAAAGAATAAATGGTGATAACTGTGGGAGAAAGATAAGGATCATGAGGTATGACATCACTGGTGATGTCATAGGTCTAGCCTCAGATTATGTGCTAGTTCCTGTGGTCACGTGCACTGGTCACATGACTTTGGAAAGAAAGAAATGCTAAGGTAAAACAATGCTCAGTGATGTGTAGCATATGAGTGAAAGATAAAAAATAAAATAGGGAGCATACGATGGAACTGAACTATAACAGTTGTAGCATGCTAGTTGAATGTGCGGAAAGTTGGTGGCCTTGCTACTTAAATGGAGGTAGGTGGTGGCAGTTTTTTGTTTATTGTTGAGGCCTGTTTGACACTCAACCCAGGTGACCAGTCAGACCCACCAATTACAGAAGGTCTTTTGATTGCCATCCCAGGTCCCAGGTTTGGCGAAAGCCTTGTATGCATTAGATGTTGGGTTGGCTTGTCAGGTCATTAGGGTGACCAAGCCATTAATCACATCAAGAACATCTTGAATGTCCAGCATCCTTACTGACCACTATCTTCCAAGTGATCTCTGGGGATGGTTCAAAGATATCATTGATTTGGGCAGAGGGCGGTATGAGGGCAGAGAATGGAGTGGTTAGGCATGCCGAGGTCCCAAAGACAATGGTAGTGAGAGCGAATGTATTAGGAGTCTTGTATGTACATGTGACAGGTACAGATCTTCTTGCACCTTAGGAATAGGCCGTTTGTCCCATCAGGTTCAGGAGTGGTGTCATTTGGGTCAATTGATGGAGCAGGGGACAGGGTATGCAGTCTCTGTGTGACATTGAGATGATAGGGGGCAAGTGCGGCTGCCTCTCTCTGGACTTCAATGTGTTCAAGCCACTTAGTACAACTCATAAAAAGTGAAGGGGGAATGTAGTGGTTTGGCCTTTATGTAGTCCTATTCAAGTGAAACTGTATTGCTCTACAGTTGGTTCAACGAGGAAGGCGGTGATGAGAAGTCAGCAGTTGACAATGTCAGTGAGCACATTGATGACAAGAACGAGGTGGGCGAGAGGAAGATAGATAGTTGCAATCTGAAGCATAGATGAGCCCCTTTACAGAGGGCAAGGCTGGCAGAGGAGAGAGGAGCAGTAATCAAGAGCAAAAGGCCTCTTTGTGAGGAGGGAATGCAAATGAATAGGACTATGGTATAGCGACGATACATAGGGGTTTAAATAGTGAGGAGCTATGACCTTAGGGCAGGCCAGCTGAGTCCTAAATACTTTAGGGTAGGCTAGGAATGTAGAATGTCATGGAATGATGAAGAAGAAAGAAGTGAATGGAAATAACCATGAGAGAAAGAAGAAGGACATGAGGTATGATATCATTGATGATGTCATAAGGCTAGCCTCAGGTCAGGTGCCAGTTCCCGCAGTCACGTGACTTTGGAAAGAAAGAAATGCTAAGGTAAAATGGTGCTCAGTGATGTGTAGCATATGAGCAAAAGTATGAAAAATAAAATAGGGAGTGTATGAGGAACCAAACTATACAACAGCAAGGCCACTGACTTTGTGCATATCCAATTAGCACACTACAATGAATTGAAGGATCTGGAAATGGATCCCACAAGAAAAATTCTGGTCTGGCCAATCTGGAACAAGGTAAAAAAGGATATTGAAGACTACTTCCATATCAATGTTCTTAAGGAAGAGGTGTATAAGTCATTAGCGGCGTTCAAACAAGACCGACTACCCATTGAGGTCTTTACCCAACAATTTGATATCCTCCATCTCAATGCGGGCATGGATGACACTTACACTCTCCACATCTACAAGGAAAATATAGACTACAACATATATTTTCAACTTTCTCTACAGGATCCTCCTCTTGCTGACGACTTGGCAGTGTGGAAGAAGCATGCTGTATCCATTGGAAAAATGTTCAATTGGATGCAGTTAGAGCGATAAAAAACCATCACACCTATTACAATTTACTTTGCCTTGTACACTTTTCTC
>QFEQ01002561.1:158609-179723 GCA_003316335.1 Hemileccinum impolitum
AAAAACCATCACACCTATTATGATTTACTTTGCCTTGTACACTTTTCTCTTTGTTCTTGACTTCTTCAGATGGGGACTGACCCCACTGCAACATGTACAGTGTTCCCTTTGCTGAACTCTTCATTTAGCAACCTCGATTAGCTAAGTATCTATGCCTGTCTCTCATTTGTCATCCCGATTACATACTTTCCAATACAATCATATTGTTTGTCATTTCTGCTTACCTATTGTTGTTCCCCAGCTTTCTCTGATGTTCCATATGACATCATCTTTCCCATGACTAATTGTTCTTCTCCCTTCTTTCATATTCCATCCAATTAGTCATCATTCCCATGTCTTACTCATATAAACCCTTTGTTACAATTGATGTATCCTCAGCTAGTCTTACCCTGGCAATACATCTCTTGTCCTCTTCCCTCCAGATCTCTCTAAGACTTTGTCCTACTTCTGAGTGGACGCTTGCTCCCCCTTCGTCATAGCTTGCTACTTGTCCCACCGCCTTTCTAGCGGAGTAACCTTCATCATCTCAGTCATCGTCCGACCACTTGTCCTTCACCTTTGAAGTGTAGGAAGACCTATCCTTGTCGAGTGACATCTCAAATCTGCATCTACTGCCTATCAACAGAAGCCCTCAGTTCTTGCTGGGTCTACATTCATCCTCACCAAGGCCAAACATAACAAAAGACTAGCTCTTCTTTCAGGATTACCTTCACTGTAACTCCTTCACCATTTCACCCTCATGTGAATCCTTGCATGCTCAACTCAGTCGGTGGAGAGACCCTCCCCAAAACCCAGACTCCACCTTGGAACCTTCCTCACCGGAACCCAAGGAAGAAAAACCCCTTGATGCTTCACTTCCCTCTTGAGAGGAACAAGAAGCAACCCTTGAACTCAGTCATCAGTTGTCAGCATCCCTGACAATTCCTCACGTCCCCACACCACCTAGTCCCACTCCGGTCACTACCCAACCCATCTTCACCCTACTAATTGTCCTGGTAGTACCTCCTCAACCCATCACTCCCATCATATCCACCACCATAAAACCCACTGAACTTCGCTTCGCTTCGTCTGAACACTATGACAGGACCCCTGAAAAAGCCATAACCTGGCTTCAAACTGTACAGTTATACCTTGAAATCAACAAGCTTGTCTATGACACCATGGAGAAGAAAATCATCTTTGTCCTCTCATACATGACCAAGGGAGCTGCGCTCTCTTGGGCCTCCACTCACCGTGCTGCTTCCATCAGTGGAACCACCATCTCCCTTGGGACATTTGAAGACTTCATCAAAGATTTCAAAACCTCCTTTGAACGAACTGATATAGTCACCAATGCCATTATTTGGCTCTCCACCAAATGAATTACCAAGGAAAAAGGGAAATATCTTCCCTCTCTCGCTACCTACACTGCAGAATTCCAAAATGTGATAGCCAAGTCCAAGATCTCCAATGAGAACATCCTCATCAGCTATTACTCAGCCAGTATTCCCCCAGAACTCATGCGTTGCATCATGTCAATGGATACTGTCCCTACCACAGTCACAGAGTGGTATGCCAAAGCTGCTCATTTCCACACCCAGAACAAACAAGCATATGAAATTGCTCAATGCAATCGCCTCCCCCAGAAATCCTCTTACACCTCATTCTCCAACCTCTCTTCTCATTCCACCAAACCCCATGACCCTGATGCTATGGACATTGATGTCATTCACATTGCCAAGCTAATCCCCGATGAACGGAAACATTGTATTGAAAAGAAATTCTGCTTCCGGTGCCGACAACCTGGACATACCAGTACCGCTTGCCCCTACTTCTCATCCTTGAAACCCATCCCCAAAAAGATCAACATCGTCAAGAACGACGACCTCCCTCAACTAATAGAGATAGAGGATGATGATGACGAAGACACTACTCAATGAGTAGCCTTTATCCCCAAGGATTTTTAGAACGAGGACCTCAGTCAACACAAGTCTCCTCTTCCTCTTTGTGTGCCCCTGTATTAGTATGATCTATGACTCAATCCATGGAAATCCCTATTCAATTGATTGTCCCCTAGCATACAATGAAAACTGTCAACACCTGTGCCTTGATTGATAGTGGCACAGACATCTCCTGCATTGACTGGCAGTTTGTCTAAAAACATCAACTGCCCACCAAGAAACTAGGAAAACCCCTCCACACTTGGAACACTGATGCCTCCTTCAACAAAAATAGAGACATCAAATTCACCTGTACTCTCTTCATCAACATCGAGGGCATTGCCCAAAAAGTCACCTTCCACGTCATGGCCCTTTGTCAAACCAACGTCCTCCTTGGACTTCCTTGGCTCAAAACTACCAACCCTGTCATCGATTGGAAAACCCAGACACTCTCCATTGATGAATCCCTTGATGAATCCAAACTCCTCTATTCCACCTTCACCAAGGATACAAAAACCTATGACTCAGCCCCTATCTACCACAAAGAACTCCCTCACCCCCCTTGTCACATCCTTGTCTCTTCTGTCACAGACTACCACCTAGAGAGCTTCCTTGGAATAGAAACCGAGAAATCTTATCTCACTCGTGCCAATGACAACCACATCCTTCATCATATCATCTAATGCGGTTTCTGATTTATCCCTATAGGATCTTCTGTCATTGCCTGCCTGACCAACGACATGGAACTTGCCATGGCAGCCAAGAAAGCCTGACCCAAGGTCACCCTTCCCCCAGAATATGCATAGTATGCTTCAGTCTTCTCCAAGGAAGCAACCGACCATGTACTCCCATCTCACCCTTATGACCATGAAATTAATCTCAAGGAAACTTTTGCTCCAAAGATCGGAAAGATCTATCCCCTATCCCTGGATGAACACAAAGCTACCGAGGATTTTCTGGATGAGAACCTTGCCGCTGGGAAAATTTGTCCTTCCAACTCCCCCTAAGCCTCACCTTTCTTCTTCGTTAAAAAGAAAGATGGAGGACTTCATCCCTGCCAAGATTATCATTACCTAAATGAACACACCGTTCAGGATGCCTATCCACTTCCCCTTGTCTCTGACCTTGTCAATAAGCTCTGCAATGCCAAGGTCTTCACCAAGTTCAATGTATGGTGGGGGTACAACAATGTCCATATCAAAGATGGGCACCAATGGAAGGCCACCTTTATTACCCACAAAGGCCTCTTCGAACCCACAGTCATGTTCTTCAGTCTCTGCAATTCCCCAGTGACCTTTCAACGGTTCATGAACAACTCCTTCAGGGATATGATCGCCGAAGGGTGGCTTGTCATCTACATGGATGACCTCTTAATCTTTTCCCCCAATGGGGATACCCACACCAAACACACCAAGTGTATGCTGCAATGCATGGAGGAACTTGACTTGCACCTCAAACTGGAAAAATGCAAGTTCGCCACCTCGGAGGTAGAATACCTCGGCATGATTGTCAAGCTGGGTCAACTCGCTATGGATCCAGTCAAACTTGATGGAATTGCTTCCTGGCCAACCCCATCCTCTGTTAAGAGCATACACTCTTTCCTCAGCTTTGCCAATTTCTATCGATGATTCATCCCTGACTACTCCAACATTGCCCAACCACTCATTGACCTTACCAAGAAAAACCAACCTTGGTCCTGGTCCCCCTCATGTCAATCTGCATTTGAAGAGTTGAAAAAGCTCTTCCTCTCAAAACCTGTCCTACATCTTCCCGACCTCTCCACACCATTTGCCATCACCACCGATGCCTCCAAATTCACATCTGGAGCCATCCTGCTCCAAACCAACTCTAACGGCGAGTGGCATCCTTGCTCCTACCTCTCCCAATCATTCTCCCCTATGGAACAAAATTATGACATCTACAACCGCGAACTCCTTGTGGTCATCCAAGCTCTCAAGTCCTGGAGGCACTACCTCCATGGATCCACCTTTCCCATACAAGTCTTCACTGACCATAAGAATTTGACATACTTCTGTCAGCCTCAGGCCCTCAACCATCACCAGGCCTGCTGGCTCCTTGATCTCTCTGACTTTGATCTCAAAATCATCCATGTCCCTGGTAAACTCCTTACCAGTCCCGATGCTCTCTCTCACCACCCTGATTTCCTCCCTGACTCCTCTGTCAACGATAACAAAGGATAACGAAGGAGTTACCCTCCTTCCTCATTCCCTCTTTGTCAACCTCATCGACACTGACCTCTCCCGCTGCATCCACACTGCCACCCCCTCCAACCCCACTGCTGTGACCGTCCTGCAATCCCTGGATGAGTCCACCCCACTTCACCTTTGCTCCTGCCTCTCAGATTGGCAGAACGAGGGAGGGGTTCTCACATTCCATGAATGAGTCTTTGTACCCAACAACCCTGCCCTCTGCTGTTCCATCCTAGAATGATGCCATGACCATGAAACTGCAAGTTGTTGAGATTTGGTGTTGCAATGAGTCACTCCTTATCCTAATGGATGAGTCATGCTAATTACCAAATGAGTCACGCCTAATAACATTAGGATATCTTATCCTAATGATTGAGTCACACTCAATCATGTGATCATTTTAGATAAGATTACATCATGACTAACTATGATTACACCATCCATGATTATCATGTGATAAGAACACCTGATGAAAGATTAGATAAGTATGGTGCAATATCACACCATATAGAGAGCTTTGTGTGATTGGATATCGCACAATTGTATCATTCTCTTTCTTGATTATTTCATTGGTTAGAATAATATAGAATACGATAGATTGTTTGTTCATATGATCTCTTTATTGATTAGATACAAACATTCTGTATCATATATAAAGATTGATCTTTATGATCAATCTTCCTCTTTAATGAGTTATCTTTGATTCGTTCTCTCCTGCTTTGATCTCTTAAATCTTAGCAAGACTCTACAATTCTTCAACTTGGTTTACTCCATCATATCATCAATACCAGATGAGAGTTCCCACCTGAGACTCATTCCTTTGTCCCTTCGCATTGGAGTATCTTTATATTTCAATAGGTTATGAGCCCTACTTAGACAAGTGGAGTTCATCTTTTGATATCACTGATGCCTCCCACCGTCTCACATGATGAATAATGGTTCATGCCTATGATCCACAATGTTCTTATCACCATAAAGTTATATCTATCAGGTGATAAGATATGGCACTTTCCTCGTTGAAACTGATGAGAGAACCTTTATAACATTTCCTGGAGGACTCCTGATCTTTTATTAATCAGCTGATACTCTTTATATTATCTTTGAGATCAGAACATTAGCTGAAACTCATTTCCTAATGCTTGCACTTAGGTCATATCCAAGCATAAGTACAGCTCCTGTTACTTCCCCAGAGAACCAGCCCAGTCATCCTCGTCCTCCACCTCATCATCCTACTTCACATCCTACTGCTCCAAGAGCTGTAGAGACAAACCCTCAACCTATTTGAGGAGAAGCATCAATACCTGGAGGAATCCCCTTTGAAATCCCTTGTCCTATTTGTCAAGAAGCTATTGAGTGCAACGAGTACCATTGTCACGGTGAGACAGACATTCTTCAGAACAGATCAAGGACTGATTCATTTACTCTACTCAGAGTAATCAGATCTTCTCCAGTACCATCATCACTGAGCTCATACCACTCTGCACCTGCAGAAATCACTCAACCTCAACCACTTCCATATGGTTTGTCCAACACCGCTCAGATCGCTGCTCAATGCTTCTCTCCACACCTTTACATTCCATCTCCTCCATTCATCAATCAAATAATTGAAGATGTCACAACCTTCGTCCAGCTCCCCCAACCTGGTCTACCCTCCTACACCAATCTTTCTCCACGACCTTCTTCCTTCATCTCCACCAATGGATCTCAATGAAATTCAAGAGGATCCTCACGTTCTCAATCAACTCGAGCTTCAGGACCTTCTACAGTTCCATTGGAATGACCCAGTCCTTCCAGTACCTCTAACAGCCCTAGAAATAACGGCTCCTCAAATCATCGCACCAATTCTGATTCATCCAACTCAAATTGGCAATATGGTCATCAGGGAGGATGAAGTCAAAGATATCCTAGCAACAATCAGAATGGTCAGTCATTGGAAGAACATATGGTACCCATGGCAGGAAGACAGCCTAGTCAGAACCAGGTACTTCAACCGGCAGGAAGAAGATCTGATATACTTCGAAGACAACGAAGAATCATATCTGGTGATGTTTCCAACTCCCAGACAGCTCCTCCAGCTTACTCACCAGCAGAACACACTGGAACACATAGAAATTCATCCAAATCTCTTTCAGGAGAGACAAATGATACCAATTTGGTATCAACCGCAGCTCCCTTTGCTGCTCCTCCACTCACTTTCCATTTCACCCCACCAAGTTCTCCCATTCCGGATCAATCAAATTGAAACTAGAGCACAAACCATCAACAGTCTTTGATACATTGATGAGACTATTGGGAATGCTTACAAAGCTGCTGGATGGGCTTTTTCAACACAATCCTACAACAATGTCTTTGCTCGTTCTCAACTCCAAATCCATAATCAAGGATTCAAGATCTTCTGATGTGATATCTTTCCTCCATCTTATGGGAACATTTTCTTATTCAAATCACACTATGCAAATATCATCTTTAATGAACAATCTTGGATCAATTCCTTTCAATGGACTCAAGAACACCACATTAATATGTGGAGAAATGAGGAGATGAACTGCCTCTGTGGTATGAGGCAGATTTTGTGGAATGAAGCATTTGATAAGCTTCACCAGAACAATCTCTGAGAAATGGACCTGGAGATTTGGAAAGAATCAAAGCAGATCCAAAAGCTGATCCTTCCCCACATAGGAATGGATCTAGAAGATGTCATTTATGCTTCCCTTGCCGGAACTTACAGAAAGGGAAAATGATGCACTGCTTCAGAAGGTGAAAACAAATGCTGTCTTCAAGGATCTGTTTGATTCTGGCAAGTACTTAGATGTTCCTGTTCCTGCTTCTTAGTGTCCCCATTTTTCTTATAGAATTACCTTTTGTAAATTGCCACAAAAGAGAACTGTTACTCTTGAAAGGATTAATGTCAGATGTTACAATTCCTAATCCACATTATCAACCATCTTTATATCTAGAAATCTTCTTAGATCTAGATATACCATTACCTTATTGGTACGAGATCAAACCTACTCTTACTTATCCTTAGATGAAGAAAGATAGTATTCTTTTCTGAGCACACTAAAAGCAGAGACTAAATCACAAACAGAGATGTCTACAGGCTTGGTTATCTTCAAAACAAAGATCCTCTTCAAAAAGGACTACTAGGACAACAACTTCTGGGACACAAACTGGTTTTGCTTCTTTTAATCTTTTATCTTATCTTTATCAAGATATGATCATTGATGATTTTGCAGACATACTTCATCTTATCTAAATGGCTACTCTATCTCCTTCCGAATTCAAAACTGATACCACTGTCCTTAACAGGATCCCAACTCTCATTGGAGTCAGCAATTATTCTATTTGGTCTATTAGGGTTCACACTACACTAGAATCCCTCTCTGTTTGGGGTTTCATAGATGGAACCAACACCTACACTGGTACAGTCACAGGAGACCAAACCAAATGGATGGTTCTCAATAAGAAAGTCTATGGAACAATCACCACCACAATCTCCAATAATCTAATCCTCAATGTATCATTCAACTATGTCAACATACAAGGAGGACCAACAAACCCCTCAGTTGCTAAAGTGCTCTGGGAGAAAATGTGATCCATGTTTGGATCCAGGGGATTATCTGGCCAATTCCACTTGTTCCATCAATTGCTTAATGTCCCTGTTCATCAAGCATCAGCAAATGAAGACATCAATAAAATGTTGTCTCTTACTGAACAGATGACAAGCGCAGGACTAGTTCTTCCTAAAAACCTTAGGGCAATGATCTTACTATCCACCCTTCCCGATTCCTTTTATCAATTCTCTTCCACTATCACTCAAACCACAGAAGAAATTCAATTCACTGTGGATAACATATCTTGGAAGATACTTTCTGAAATTGATATGTACAAAACAAGACAACCATTGTGCTCCTGCATTTCTATTATGGAGACAGAACCAGTATGCTCTTCCTCTAATAGAACTACCGTCATTCAACGAGGTCCACCTTGGACTAATAATTGGAAATGCCCTTAGGGACCCTCTAACTATACTGGGAACCATTTTGGGAATTCCAGATCAAACAATTCCGGAAACTCTGGATCTCATTTCCAGAAGAAACTGTTCCAGTCCCCTTACCAAAAAGATAAGGAGAGGAAATGTGCAGGGTTCGAAAAGCAACAAGCTAAAAAAGGAAAAGGAAAAACCCCTCAGGCTAATGTCATGGAGGGAGATCAAGGTTTCGTCCATCAGGTTCAATCTGATATAATAATAGATGATTTACCTTCTATTTCAGAAGAACACATGGAAGTCCAAATGGATGAATCCCACATTGCTGAGGTCTCTACTGAAGCTTGGACTCTGTTATAGTTCGGGCCACGTACGCCTTATTTTTCACTTTTACCTTTTCGCTCATATGCCTGCATCACTGAGCACTGTTTACCTTAGTCGATTTCTTTTTCCAAAGTCACGTGACTCGGTGCACGTGACCGCGGGAATTCTCACGTGACTTGAGGCTAGACTTATGATGTCATCAATGACATCATACCTCATGTTCTCTTATCTTCTCTCACGTTCATCTCCGTCTTTCTTCTTTCATTCCAGAACATTCTTCGTCTTTATCTTTACCTACCCTAAAGCTAATTTGGACTCAGACACCTGCCCTAAGGTAGTCGCTCATCGTATATAAACCTCTCCTGTAATTCCCTCCTACCTTAGTCCTATTCACTTTGTTCCACCCACCTCAACCGGTGCCTGCAACTCAGTGATACCGCTCATCTCTCCTCTGCCAGCCTAGCCCTCTGCCAAGGGGCCTTCTTATGTTATATCGTCTCCTCGCCATCACTGTCCCGATCTTCAATCTCGTGCTCGTTGTACTTGTCGACGTCGACACCATCTACCGCCGTTTACTCGTCTCCGTGTTCCTCGTCGAACAAGTCGTTGTTGCAGACCGCAACAGACTCACTATGATAGTCCTGATGCTGTCTTAGATCCATCTCGATTCAAAGAAATCATTGAAGGAACAAACTTTAATTCTTGGGAAGAACCTACAAATGATCTGGACAATGGTATGGACATTGCTGAATCCAATCATTTCTTTCATGCCCGATCTATCTAAAACAGATGATCTAGTACAACTGTCATTTAGACGAGGCAAACCGCTTCCTCAAAAGTGAGATAAGAAAGGAAAGAAAAAGGAAAGAATCTCCTTTTCAATTGGTGGTTTGATTTCAGACAATAGTCATTTTTCTTCATTGGATCATCATTTACCTTCTCTACCTAAACCTTATACTCAGTCTCCTGAGTTCCATAGATCTGCACCTTCCTCTATTTATAGGGAAGAGATTCAGTTACCTAGCAGATCACATGAGGGTGTTGTACTGGTATTTAACTGAGATTGTTTACTATACGACAGGGGAGAAGATGATCTAAATACCTTCTATGATGAAAAGTCCAATGAATACCTTATCTATTATATTGAAGCCTTTGCACTTCAGGGTGATTCTAAGTCTGCATTTAACCAGTCCCATTGGATGATTGATAGTGGTTGTACTGATCATTTATCACCCTTTCTGGATGACTTCGTTCAGCTAGGAGAACAACAACATACAGCTACCATTGCTAATGGAAATAAGGTTATTATGAGAGGTCCGGGGACCATTCTCATACATCAAATTGGAGAATTTTATTCTCCAGTTTCATTAAAAGAAGTTTGGTTTACCTCTGATGCTTCGCATCGCATTCTTTCTGTGCCTTCATTAACCAACCACGGCTATCACTATGAGATCACTAAATCTGGATCTAGGATCTGGAACAAGAAAGGTCACTTGGTGATCCAGGCTACTGCCTTATCACCAGCTAACAACTTGCACAGGCTTCAGTCAGAAACAATTACTCCTTTGTCTTCTGTTGTGACCTCTGTTGTGGATGATCGATCTTATCAGATCTGGCACCAATGCTTTGGCCACACTTCCAAGAATGCCTTGCATCATGCTACTACCCAATTATCTGGTGTTCCTACTCTCTCTCTTCCTTCTGATAATCACCCCTGTTGTAGTTGTCAGATCGGAAAGATGCCAGACAGATCTTTTAGTGTATCAGGAAAGAGGACCTTTCGTCCTCTTGCTCTGGTACATACTGACCTTGTTGGTTCTATGTCTACTGAGCCTTGCTCCTGTGCTTGGTATATTCTTACTTTTATAGATGACTTTTCTGGGTATGCTTTACTCTCCTTCTTGTGGGCCAAGTCAGATTGTTTGGCTAACTTCAAGAACATGGTTTCTTGGGCTGAGGCCTTCACTGGTCACACTCTTACCTCCGTGTGTTTGGACTGAGGGGGTGAATTTATGGGTCACGAGTTCAAGGCGTTCCTCTCATCCAGAGGGGTCACTCACCAAACTTCCATACCTCATATACCCTAACAAAATGGATGTGCTGAGAGATTTAACAGAACCATTCTTGAAAAGGCTGAGAGCATGCGCCATCATGCCTGCCTCCCTAAAGCATTCTGGCAAGACACAGTAGAGACTACTCTTCATCTGTATAACAGACAACCCATGCGTCGTCATAATTGGAAAACTCCTATTGAAATATTTAATGGGAAGAAACCAGATGCCTCCTACTTCCGAGTCTTTGGTTGTAGAGCCTATGTCTTCATTCCTCCTGAACAACGGCCAGACAAACTGTCTCCCAAGTCAGAGGAAATGACATTTATTGGGTATGAACCAAACACAAAAGGTTGGCACTTTTGGTCAAAGAAAAAGCACCATGTGGTCATTGCTACTAATGCTACTTTTGATGAGAACTTCTTTCCACACTGTTCTGGAAATCAAGAAGATAGACCTGCCCCTATTCCACAGAACAATCAAACAGCCGATTCTGATCAAGAACAATCAGAACAAGTGGATCCATCTGACCATCAGGAACCACAAGAACCAGCTAGGGATATATTAATCCCTGTTCCCATTCCACATCAAGAACCTGGTTATGATGAACCAGAGATGTCACCTTGGCATCCCCCAAGAGATCTTTCTCCGATTAACTTTAATGATGATGATCCTCCATCAACTCCAGAAATCCATCCTCCTATCATACAGAGTTTACTCCTATGAAACCAGCAACAAGGAGAGATCAACCTGAAACAGGACATCGGAGTGACATAGATGATCACCATCAACACAAACATTATAGAGTAACTGACTCCCCACCATCTCCATCAAATGAAGATGAGAATACATGGTTTGTTCGTGCTCCAGTATGACAAAACTGGTTACCACCTCATCATAGAGATGAAAGTATTCCTGAATTTAGGATACATCCACATCAATATCATCCCACAAGGGAAGAAAGGATAAATCCTTGTCCTTCTGTTGAACAACATTGTTCTAACAGAGTTCCACAACCTCACATTTTACCAGATAACACCTATGGTGATTGACCACCATTAGAGATAGTGCAAGATTTACAAGGACTAGCACCAATTCAGGAGGAGTCATCGACATCAGTTACTCCTAATACTCCTAGTACTCCTGATGAGCCAATGCAGAAAGTACCTACTAACAAACAAGATAATCTTGGTGAGATGTACAGTAATAAATGGATTAAACATCACTTTTCCATTGCTGTTCAAAATGGAGATTGGGAAGTTCCCAAACACTACCAAGATGTGTATAAACTGCCTTGAGATCAAGTTAAAGCTTGGAATGATGCGATGAATGATGAAATTGCATCACTTAAAGATCAGAAAGTATGGGAACTGGTAAATCTTCCTAAAGGAAGACAATCCATCAAAAGGAGATGGGTATTTGCCATTCGTCCTGGTAATCGTGTTAAAGCTCATTTTGTCGCTAAAGGGTTTACACAGATCTTTGGAATAGACTATGAAGAAACCTTTTCACTAGTTGCATGGTTTGAAACAATTTGATTAGTGCTATCTTTAGCCACTCTCCATGATTGGGAGATTGAGGCACTTGATGTCAAAACAGCCTTTCTTTTTGGTGAACTAGATGAAGAAATCTATATGACACAACCAGAAGGTTTTATAGTTAAGGGTCAGGAACATAAAGTCTGTTGATTGAAGAAGGCTATCTATGGTCTTAAACAAGCTGCCCTTCAATGGAACAAGCTTCTTCATCAAAGCCTTGTTAGCTTTGGCTTCAAGAGATGCACCACTGATACCAGCATTTATTACAAATTTATTGGCAAGGACATTATTCTTATTGTTATTTATGTTGACGATGCTCTCTTCATCGGATCAAACAAAAAACAGATCCTCTCTCATAAAATACAGTTCATGTCCAAATGGGAATCTCAAGATCTAGATAAAGCCAAAGAATATCTTGGCATGCATATTACTAGAGATTGAAGAAAACATACTCTAATCCTTGATCAGAACAAATACACTGACAAAGTAATCAAGCAATTTGGTCAAGAGAACTGTAAGGAAACATCTGTCCCTCTACCTACTGGATATATTCCAAGACCAAATGAAGGAAAGGAGAATCCATCACTCCAATCCAAATATCAATCCATTATCGGATCCTTGCTGTATATAATGCTTGGAACCAGACCTGACATAGCTTATGCTGTGATCAAGATGTCTCAGTTTTCTTCTAATCCATCAGAAGAACATTTACAAAAGGTGATGCAGATAATTCGTTATCTGTCTCATTCTTCCACTCTTTGCATCACTTATACTGCAACTGGAGAAAATAACAGATTAATCACCTATTCAGATACTGATTGGATAGGAGATGTTGAAACATCCAGATCAACTACTGGATATGCAATGTTTCTGGCAAATGGAATCATTTCCTTCATTTCCTGGTTATCCAGAAGGCAGAAACACATCAGACTCTCTTCTACTGAAGCTGAGTACTGTGGTATGACTGAATGTGCTAAACAAATTCAGTGGATTCAATATCTCTTCAGAGAAATTAAAATACCTTTGGGTCGCATACCAATGTGTGTTGATAATCAAGAAGCTATCTTCCTTGCTTCAAATCCTGCACAAGAAGGTCGTACTAAACATGTACGCATTCCAGAATATTACATTCATGAAGCTGTTGAAAACAATGAAGTAGAGCTATTTTATGTGTCTACTAATTCACAGTTTGCAGACATCTTTACAAAGAACCTTGGCAAGATCAAGTTCTTAGAAGGTAGAAAAATGCTTACCCTTACACCATTTCCATCATGAACAGTGAGGAGGAGTGTTGAGATTTGGTGTTGCAATGAGTCACTCCTTATCCTAATGGATGAGTCATGCTAATTACCAAATGAGTCACGCCTAATAACATTAGGATATCTTATCCTAATGATTGAGTCACACTCAATCATGTGATCATTTTAGATAAGATTACATCATGACTAACTATGATTACACCATCCATGATTATCATGTGATAAGAACACCTGATGAAAGATTAGATAAGTATGGTGCAATATCACACCATACAGAGAGCTTTGTGCGATTGGATATCGCACAATTGTATCATTCTCTTTCTTGATTATTTCATTGGTTAGAATAATACAGAATATAATAGATTGTTTGTTCATATGATCTCTTTATTGATTAGATACAAACATTCTGTATCATATATAAAGATTGATCTTTACGATCAATCTTTCTCTTTAATGAGTTATCTTTGATTCGTTCTCTCCTGCTTTGATCTCTTAAATCTTAGCAAGACTCTACAATTCTTCAACTTGGTTTACTCCATCGTATCATCAATACCAGGTGAGAGTTCCTATCTGAGACTCATTCCTTTGTCCCTTCATATTGGAGTATCTTCATACTTCAATATTGCGGTCCCCTGTCTGAGACAATAGTGTTAGGAAGTCCATGTGTGCACCAAATGTGATCTCTAAATAAAAGTGCCAGATCGGCAGAGGAAGTGGTCTTGTGACAAGGAAATAAAATGATTTCTTTGGAAAAACAATTGACTATGACACCAATGGCATCGTACTCTTTGGAGGTGGGGAATCCTGTAATGAAATCAATAGATATATCCATCCAAGGATGGGAAGGTATAGGAAGAGGCATTAATTTTCCTGTTGGTGGCTTTGATGATCCCTTCGTGAGGGAGCACACCTAACAGTGTTCTATATAAGAAGCAATGTCCCTGGCCGCACCTGGCCACCAATAGAATTATTTGATAGCACTAATGGTGCGGTCTCAGCCTGGGTGGCCTGCCATAGGAGAATCATGAAAAAGTGATATAAGTTCATTATGAAGCAAAGGTGGCACAAAAACAATGCCATTCGAAGATCTGAAGAGTTTGTCCTGAGTGTAATATTCATATTCATTTATGGTGTCTATGCCTAATTGTTCTGATTCTGTTGTTAATTTAGTTTCAAAGTTTAAGATGATAGATGTAGAAGAAATGGCCTGTGCTCCTGTGTAGCCAAAGCCTTTTTCATTTCATTGAGACTCTTCTAGAGTTGTTTGTTCCATAAGTGTAGGGTTTTCTATTTTTTTGATAATTAATTGCACAATACAATCATGTGTAGAAATGTGAAACAGTGTGTCTGCATGGTTAAACAGGATTACCCTGATTTCTATTTCTCTCCTATAATCAGCATCAATGACTCCAGCCATGACATTGATTTTATGCTTGAAAGTGAGACCTGAGTGGGGGGCAATCCTGCCGTAAGTGCCTAAGAGAAGTTGGATCTTGATATGGGTGGGGATGAGGAGCTGGTCGTGGGTGGGGATGTCAAGATTGGTGGTAGAATACAGGTCAAAGCCTGCTGCTGCAGAGGAGCCCTTGGAAGGTAGTTGAGCATCAGAGGAAGTGAGCAACATAGGGATAGATAAATTAGAGGAACGTAAGATGGTGGAGGGAAAGACCATGATGTTTTCATTTAAATTATCAATGGTGTCACCATGATCTGGGCGGCAAGAAAGTGTGTTGGCACGTCCGTTCATGGTGCCAGGTTTGTAGATCAAAGTATAATTAAATTCTTGAAGTAGCTTGTGCCAACAAGCCTGTCATCCCAAGAGCATTTGAGGTTTTTTCCAGTATTCAAGATTCTTATGGTTTGTCCAAATCTCGAAATCAGCTTTTCCAATTAGATAATGTCACCACTCCTCGAGAGCATGAATAATAGCTAGCAATTCCTTGTCATAGACCGGGTAATTGTGTTCAGTGGAAGTGAAAGAGTGTGAAAGAAAGGCACAAGGATATCACAAATGATCCTCCCCTTGAATTGATAAAACTGTGCAAGTAGCAATGTTGCTGGCATCAGTTTCCAAGTGCATAGGGTGGAATGGGTCAGGATAAGCTAGTAATGGTGCTTTGGTAAATTGTTTTTTGAGCATGTCAAACACATTTTGTTGTGCCTCCCCCCAGATGTAGGGAACAGTCTTTTTCAAAAGACCATTAAAAGGGTGAGCAATTTGTCTGAAGCCTTTGATGAAACAACAATAATAATTACAGAGTCCAAGGAAAGACTGGAGCTGCTTGAGCTTGGTAGGTGCTGGCCATTCCAAAATGGCATCAACTTTTTTGTGTTGTATGGTAACACCATCTTTGGAGATGTGCATACCTAGAAAGTTGACATTGTCAGCATTAAAAATACATTTTTCTGGTTTTGTGTAAAGGTTATTCTCGCACAAGTGCTGAAGAACTTCCTTCACAATTTCTGAGTGCTCTTCATCAGTCTTTTTGTGTGTGAAGATGCACATGTCATCCAAATAGACAATGACTACCACATACATATCGTTGAAGATATCATTCATCATCTGTTGGAAAGTAGGCGGTGAGTTAGTCATCCTGAAATACATAACCACTGGTTCATAGATGCCCAAAGGTGTTACAAATGCTACCTTCCACTTGTCCCCTTCTTTGATGCAGACATTGTTATATCCCCACCTCAGGTCAAGGCAAGTGAATTTATTGGTGCCTTTGAGGTGATTAACAAGTGAAGAAATGAGAGGAAGAGGGTAGGAGTTTTTGATGGTACCCTCATTTAAATACCGATAGTCCATTACCAACCATTTCTCCCCAGTTTTCTTGGGAATAAAGAATACTGGAGCTGTTTGAGGAGATTTTGATGGGCAGATATAGCCCTTTTCTTGTTCAGATTTGATGAAGTTCTGGACTTCTTTGATTTTGGTATCAGAGAGTGGGATAACCTGACCTTTTTTGGGAATGAAGTCAGGTTTGAGGTTGATGGGATGGTCCCAAGGCTTGCAGACTGGCATCCATTTGGATTCCTCTTTGCTAAATACATCTAGAAATTTGTGGTACTATTTTGGTACCTTTTCTGTAAGTCCTTCTTTGATGGACCAGACTGGGATCCATTGTTGGGTCTGATGGGCTTTGCAGTGTTTGGTACATCTATTAAATGTTATAGTCTTTTCCACCCAGTCAATGAGTGGATTGTGTCAATAAAACCAATTGTACCCTAAGATTATCTCATGAGATCCTAGGGTTGCAACTAGTGCATCCACTCCCTCAGAATGTCTGTTATAAGAAAGAATGATAGAAACATATCTGTGGATCATTCCGTGTTTGGAAGAGGATCCATTGGCATTGGTGATGTTCATAGGGTTTGAGAGAGGGTGGGTTTGAATTCCCATCTCAGTGATCCAGTGTTTGTTGGCGAAGGTTTGGACTGCTCCAGAGTCCAGAAGTGAGGAGCTTGTACAGAAGGTCCATTCTCCATTTTTTGTCTGAAAATAAACGTCAGTATTAACGTTGAATTTGCCTCCTTGAGAGGCATCGGGTTCTTGATGAGAAAAAGAGTTTTGGGAGGATTTGTAAGAGGAAATATGAGAGGATCATTCATTCATAAGGGAATCAAGCATACTATTATGATCCGGTGGTGTGCTCAATTGAGACGCCCTTTCAGATGTGAGTCTGTATGTATAACTATTCAAAGAAGCTACATCATCGGCTTCAATGTCCATCTCCCCTTTGATATCAAGACAAGAGAAATGATTAGGAGAAGAAATAGAAAACGGAATTGAAGTAAGAAATTTGTCCTTAGCCAAGTAGGTACCCCCCAGATCTACTCAACTTTCCCTTTTCCCTTAAGTCCTTCTGTGGCCAACTCCCACACTCTTGCTTCATACAGATCAAAATAATATGCCTGTGCTTCTTTATTTTACCAGGCAGATATCCCTGGTGTTGTAGAGAAGAAGGAGGAGGCTGTGACTGAGGCAATGGCCATGGTGGGAGTGAGCGGTATCTCACAGTTCTGAAAGTGTGGAGGAGAGAAGGTCATCTGACCAGTGATGGGGTTAAATTGGCCCTGACCTCTAGCTTGATGTGGCTTTTTGCAGTTTCAGGAAATGTGTCCCTGTTTGTTGCAGTTGAAACAGGTATGTATGTCGGTGTGCATTCCCTGGACTGAACACACATCTTGCATAGGAGCCCCTTGACCAGGCTGAGTTCCTATAGCGGTAAATTGTGGTTCGGACCACAGTTGGTTTCTTGGGATGAAACCAGTCCTGCTTCATTCCAATTGTATACAATGGAACATTTTCCCAATTGCAATGGTGGCGTCTTGCCAAGGCTCGAGAAGATCAGTTACTGTGGGTTGATGAAGACAAACTTGGAGATATATATTATAGTCGATACTCTCCTTGTAGAGCTGGAGAGCAATACCTGGTTCAAGCTCTGTATTGATTTGTAGGAGATTAAACTGCTGCATATACACCTCAATGGGGAGGGTCCCTTGATGCTGTTATAGTTCAGGCACGCGTACGCCCTATTTTTCACTTTATCATTCACTCATATGCTTGCATCACTGAGCACCATTTACTTAGTCGATTTCTCTTTCCAAAGTCATGTGACTCAGTGCACGTGACCGTGGGAACATTCACGTGACTCGAGGCCAGACCTATGATGTCATCGATGACATCATACCTTGTGTTCCCTTATCTCTTCACACGTTCATTTCCATCACTCTTCTTTTGTTCCAGAACATTCTTCGTCTTCTTATCTTTACCTACCCTAAAGCTAATTTGGACTCAGACACCTGCCCTAAGGTAGTCACTCATAGTATATATACCTTCCCTGTAATTCCCTCCTACCTTAGTCCTATTCACTTCGTTCCACCCACCTCAACTGGTGCCTGCAACTCAGTGGTACTACTCCTCTTTCTCCTCTGCCAGCCTAGCCCTCTGTAAAGGGGCTGTCATATGCTCTATCGAATCATCTTGGTCACAATACCCATCTTCGACCTCGACCTCGTAATCCTCGTTGATGTTGACACTGTTGCTCGCCGCCTTCTCATATCTGTGTTCCTAGTTGAACTTGTCGTTGTTGCAGTCCCGCAACAGATGCAGTGCAATCAGCTTCTTGTATGCTTTGACCTTGAGGATGTTGATCCAGAAGTGCTTTTTGATGTGTTCTTTTAATACCTTCCAGTTTGGCCACAATCCATTTTTGTTAGGGTATTGTTCAATGGTGACTTGAGCGAAATCTGCTGCTCTCCTGTTCATCTGGAGTAGTACCACCACAGTCCTCTGGTAGTCATCCAGGTTGGGTCAGCAATCTACTCAAGCACCTATTTTCATCTGCCAGATGTGGAACATATTTTGGTTACCATCCCAGGTGCTGGGATTGGCAAAGGCCTTGTATGCGTTGGAGGAGGAGGAAGCAGTGGTTTGATGTTGAATTAGGGTTTGCATGGCTGTGGCCATGAGAATCATTTGCTTGGATAAGTCGTCCCATAATTGATTTCCCGACATCCTTACTGATTGCTATCTTCCAAATGACCTCTGGGGATTAAAGGTATCGTTTGTTAGGACGAAGTTGTGAGTGGGTTCAAAGGATGGAGGGGACTGCAGTTCCTAGGTCCCAAGGGTTTCAGTTGGCACATAGATATTTCTCATTTTGTACGTGCACTCAACAGATGTGGATTTTCTTTCAATGAAGGAATAGTCCATTTGTTCCTTCTGGTTTGGGTGTAAAGTCATTGGAGTTGATAGAGGTGGCAGGTGATGGTGTATGGGGTCTCTGTACGTTGAGATAGTAGAAGGTGAGGGCTATGGCTTCTCTTTGAACTTCAATACATTCAAGCCACTTAGTATAAGACATGCAATAGAAGGGGAACGTAACGGGGTTCAGCTTCTGACAGTCCTATTCAAGTGTTGCTGGCTGCAATAACACATTGAACAAGGAAGACCGAAATGAGAAGGCAGCGACTGGTAGTGTTGACGTCGACAAGTATGATAAGGATGAGGTCGAAGATGGGCACAGCAACCGAGACGATGTGATATAACATAAAGTAGCCCCAAGCAGAGTGCTAAGCTGGCAAGGAAAAGGAGGAGTGGTTCCACTGAGTTGCAGGCACTGGGATACAGTGGGTGGAACAAAGTGAATAGGACTAAGGTACAAAGGAATTATAGGAAGGGTTTATATACTATGACTGAGTACCTTAGGGCAGGTGTCTGAGTCTGAATTAGTTCAGGGCAAGCATGAGAAATGGAATGTGATAGAATGTTCTGAAAGAAAGGAAGTGAACAGTAATAACCGTGAGAGAAAGATAAGAGACATGAGGTATGACATCATCTATGATGTCATTGGGCTAGCCTCAGGTCATGTGAACTTTCCCACGGTCATGTGCATTTGGTCATGTGACTTTGGAAAGAGGAATCAACTAAGGTAAATGGTGCTCAGTGATGCTAGGCATATGAGCGAAGATAAAAAGAAAGAAATAGGGGTGTACATGCCCAAACTATAACAGGTCTCTGTACAATGTTGAGACGATAAAAGGTAAGTGCTGCTACCTCTCTCTGGACTTCAATATGTTTGAGCCACTTAGTACAGCTCATAAAAAGTGAAGGGTGAACGTAGTGGTTTGGCCTTTGTTCAGTCCTATTCAAGTGAAACCATATTGCTCTATGGTTGGTTCAATGAGGAACACGGCGATGAGGAGACAACAATTGATGATATTGGCAAGTACGTTGATGACAAGAATGAGATGGGCGAGCAGAAGATAGATGGTGGCAAGATGGAGCATAGACGAGCCCCTTTGCAGAGGGTGAAGCTGGTGGAGGAGAGAGGAGCAGTAGTCAAGAGCAAAGGGCCCCTTTGTGAGGAGGGAATGCAAATGAATAGGACTAAAGTACAAGGGAATTACAGGGAGGGTTTATATAGGGACGACTGAGTACTTTAGGGCAGGGTTCTGAGTATGAAATAGTTTAGGGCAAGCATGAGAGAAAGAATGTTCTGGAATGATGCAGAAGAAACAGTGATAACTATGAGAGAAAGATAAGAGCCTCAAGGTATGATATCACTGGTGATGTCATAGATCTAGCCTTGGGTCAGGTGCCAGTTCCTGCAGTCACATGCACTGGTCATGTGACCTTGGAAAGAAAGAAATGCTAAGGTAAAATGGTGCTCAGTGATGCATAGCATATGAGCAAAAGTAAGAAAAATAAAGTAGGGATCATATGTGGAACCAAACTATAACAATAATAATGTCCACATCAAAGAAGGTAATGAATGGAAAGCAGCCTTCATCACCCCACTAGGTGCTTACAAGCCGGTGGTAATGTATTTTGGCATAACTAATTCTCCTCTGACTTTCCAGCAGATGATGAATGATATCTTTAACAATATGTATGCCATTGTTATTGTTGAGATTTGGTGTTGTGATGAGTCACTCCTTATCCTAATGGATGAGTCATGCTAACTACCAAATGAGTCACGCTTATCCTAATGATAAGTCACGCCTAATGGTACTAGGATAACTTATCCTAGTGAATGAGTCATGCTCATTCACATGACCAGTATTAGATAAAAGCACAAAGTGACTAAGCTACATGTTACACCATCCATGATTGTCATGTGATGAGATCATCTGATCCATGATTAGATAACATATGGTGCAATATCACATTATCCTAGATCAGATGATCTAAAAAGTTGTGCCATTCTCTTTCTTCATTCTTCTATTGGTTAGAATGGTACAGAATATGATTGAACATTTGTTCTTGTATACAAATCAGTACATAGATGTAAATATCATATACCCTGATATAAGATCA
>QFEQ01002563.1:3143-14211 GCA_003316335.1 Hemileccinum impolitum
GACATGAAAAACGATTCAGAGAAGAAATAGAAAACAGAATTGATGAAAGAAAACTATTGTCCTTGGCCAAGTGAGTACCTCCTAGATTCACTCAGCTTTCCCTTTTCCCTTCAGACCTTCAGCAGCTAGCTGTTGTGCCTTGGTCTTGAACAAATCTCTATAGTAGGCTTTCGCCTCTTCAGTCATCCAGGGGGCTATCTTGGAGCTGGAACCTTGTTCCACTATCATAGTCAAGAGAACTAATGGAATCTCCCAGTTGTAGGTTGGATGGTAATTGGTTTGACCCGTCATTGGATCGAAGAAGGATCATTCTCAAGGGCAGCATGGCTGTTTGCAGTTGTGGGAGATGTAGCCTATCTCACCACAATTGTAGCAGTCTCAAGTCTCCTGTTGAGGAGGTGTCTGGACTGCTCTTGTATCTATGGGCGCACCTTGACCCAGTTGAGTACCCATGGCCGTAAAGTGGGATTTGGACCAGGGCTGATTTTGAGAGACAAAGCTGGTCCTACTTTGTTTCAGGCAGATCTTGTGGAACATTTTGCCTATCTCCATGGCGTTCTCTTGCCATTTGTCCAAGTTTTCCTTAATGACGGGTCGTCAGAGGTACACCTGGAGATAGATGTTATACTCAATGCTTTCCTTGTACAACTGAAGGGCAATGCCAGGTTCCAGGCCAGCGTCGATCTGAAGCAGATTGAACTGCTGGGTGTAGACCTCGATAGGGAGGTCACCTTGTTGGAGAGTGAGGAGTTTCTTGTATGCCTCTACCTTTAGAATGTCAATCCGGAAGTGGTTTTCAATGTGCTCTTTTAGAATTGCCCAGGTGGGCCACATTCCAGAGTTTGAGTACTGATCAATGGTGATGTGGGCGAAGTCAGCGGCTTTTCCTGTCATCCACAGCAAGACAGCTACAGTCCTCTGATGATAGGAAAGACCTGGTTAATAGTCAACCCACACGCCCATTTTTGTCCACCAGATTTGGACTGTGTTACAGTTGCTGTCCTATGTGCCGGGGTCAGTGAAGGCTTTATATGCATTGGAGGGAGTGGAGGAGGAGGTAGTAGCAGTGGCAGTGGCAGCTTGTTGCTGAATAAGGGTTTGCATGGCTTACACTATGGCAGTCATCTGTGCAAAGAGATCGTCCCAGAGTTGATTTCCCAACATCCTTACTGTGTACTATCTTCCAAGCACACTCTGGGGATTTATTGGTATTGTGCTGGTTTTTGGATCTCATTGTGAGGGCAGAGGCAATCCTCATTGGCAGCTTCTTGTTGCCAGAGATTATATATAGCAGAGCAGAGATACTTCAGGTTTTGGACATATACACGACATCGGCGAATTTTCTTACAGCAGAGGAATATACCGTTTGTTCCCTCTGGTTCAGGTGTATGGTCATTTGGGTCAGGGGATGGGGTTCTTGATCTCTGTACATTGAGATGGTAAAACACTAGTGCTGCTGTTTCTTGCTGAACTTCGATATGAGTGAGCCACTTAGTACAGCTCATATGAAAGAAAGGGGAATGTCACGAGTTCAGCTTTCGGAAGTCCTATTCAAGTGTTGCGGGCTGCAACCAGCTGGACAAAGAAGATAGAGACAAGGAGGCAATGGTGAACAAGGTCAGCATCAACAAGGACAATGAGGATGAGATTGAAAATGATGATGGCAATAAAGATGATGTGATACATATAGTGGCCCTGAGCAGAGGGCTAAGCTGGCAAGGAAGAGAAGAGTGGTATCACTGAGCTGCAGGCCCCTTAGAAGGAGGGTGAAACAAAGTGAATAGGACTAAAGTACAAGGGAATTACAGAAGGATTTATATAGTAACAACCAAGTACTTTAGGGCAAGTGTCTGGGTCTGAATTAGCTTTAGGGTAGGTAAAGATAAGAAGACAAAAGAATGTTCTGGAAGGAAAGAAGATGATGGGAATAAATGTGAGAGAAAGATAAGGAATATGAGGTATGACATCATCTATGATGTCATAGGTCTGGCCTTATGTCATGTGCAGGTTCCCACGGTCATGTGCACTGGTCACATGATTTGAGAAAGAGAATCAACTAAGTAAAATGGTGCTCAGTGATGCAAGCATATGAGCAAAAGGAGAAAAGAAATAAATAGAGGTGTACGCATGCCTGAACTATAACAGTTGAGGTTAATGAGTTGCTGGTAGTGATGATGGATGTTGTAGGTCAAGAGTCTATTAGAACTCAGACACTGAGTTTGAATCTTATATACCTTACAGATGTATCTATTATGGTAATGTAGGATAAGCTATTCTAATGAATGTAAGCATGAGGCTAGACCAGCATATACACTGTTCAACACTCCCCCTTGCTCTGCTGCTGGGAGGGTGCATGAGTGAAAGCATTAAGAAGAATGCTAATGAGATAAGGTGGCATATGATTGTCTATCTAGATCATGATGATGCTGAGATGTTGTTGGAGCTCCTCAAATTTTATGTGGCCAAGATTCTTGGTGAACATATTGGTGGGGTTGGAAACTCCTTCAATGAAAAAGAGTTTGATATGATCATCTTGGATTCAATCTCTAATTGCATGCCATTGGATATCAATGGGCTTGCTGCATTGTTTGGTGATTGGATTAGATGCTATGAAGAGTGACCCCTGATTGTCACCATAGATTGGTATGGTGCTCATTTGATAACCAAGTTCACCAAGGAGTTGGCAAATCCAGAATGCTTGTCTTGCACAGTCTGAGAAGGACATGTATTCAGCTTCTATGGAAGAATGTGCGACCATAGGTTGTTGGCATGATCTCCAGCTAAATGTACATCCTGCTAGTTTGATGAACCAGCCAGTCTGTGATTTGCAATTGTTAGGATCAGAGGCCCAATCAGCATTGGTATAGGCAATTATGCCTGTATCTTGTGTACCATCAAAGCAAAGGGCTACATTTGGTGTTTCTAAGAGGTAGCAACATATATAAAGTGCTTTTGATAGGTGTTTGTTATAGTTTGGGCCCGTGTACGCCCCTATTTGTTTCTTTTTACTCTTCACGTATATGCTTACATCACTGAGCACCATTTACCTTAGTCATTTCTCTTTTCAAAGTCACATGAAATCTTCATATGATCAGAGACCAGACCTATGACATCATAAATGATGTCATACCTCATGATCCTTATCTTTCTCTCACAGTTATCACCATTCACTTCTTTCCTTCTAGAACATTCCATGATATTCTTATCTTTGCCTGCCCTAAACCTAATTCAGACTCAGATACTTGCCCTAAAGTACTCAGTCTTACTATATAAACTCTCTCTATAATTCCCTCATACTTTAGTCCTATTCACTTTGTTCCACCCTTCTCCCAAGGGGCCTGCAGCTCAGTAGTACCACTCCATCCCTTCTCTGCCAGCCCAGCCCTCTGTCAAGGGGCCCTTCTATGCTATATTGTATTCTCTCTGTTGCTGTTGTCATCTTCAACCTCATCCTCATCATCCTCATTGATGTCAACCTTCGCTCTTGTCACCTACTCATATCAGTCTTTCTCATAGAGCTGGTTGCAGTCTGTAACAGTGTTCCTCTGTTGGATTTGCAGAATGCTTTGAGAGGGCAGTGACTGCATAGACAATATCTGGCCTTGTACTGATCATAATGTATATCAAAGATCCAATTATGATTTGGAATTTGGTTCGGAGTATGTGGTTTACTGGCACATCACTTTGGAGCGGGTAATATCCCTGAGATAAAGGGGTTGGGACAGATATGGCATTTTGAAGACCAAAGTGTTTGATGACTTTTTGCAAGTACTGGTGCTGATCTACAAAGATCTTATGGCCTGAACATTTGATATTCATGTGAAGAAATTCCTTTGCTTCACCAAGGTCTCTGCATTCCCATTTTTTTCATAAAGTCACCCTTTACTTCATCTACTATCACCTTAGAGGGACTACAGAACACTGCATCATTGACATAGACAATGGCTACTACCATAAGGGAGCCTTTCTTTCTATAGAGGAAGATGCCTGGATCAGATTTTATCCATTTGAATCTGAGTTCTTTCATGGAGTTGTTTAGTGCATTCCACCAGGCTAGGCCTGCTTGCTTTAATCCATAGAGGGCCTTTTTGAGGCGCAGTACTTTGTGATCTGCACTAGGGATTTTAAATCCTTCTGGTTGTTCCATAAAGATCTCTTTATTAAGTTCACCATATAAGTAGGCACTTCTAATGTCAATAGCTTCCATATGCCAATTTTTGAGGGCAGCTAGTGTGAGCATGAGTCACACTGATTCATAGCACATCATGGGGGAAAAGATCTGATTGAAATTGAGACCTTCTACCTAGGAGAAACCTTTTGCAACTAGTTGTGTGTATTTGTGTCCATCAGATTTGACATTGAATACCCAGCAGTTCTTGATGACCTTTCAGTCTTTTGGTCGATCAACAAGTTTAAAAACATCTCATTTGTTAAGCATGTCAAGCTGTTTGCAATAAGTAGCTTTCCATTCCTCTTGTTGCACAGATGGAAGTCTTTTGACATCCTTCAATATCCATTCATGTATTGGTTTGGGGTCAACAGTATCAAGCCAGATCACCTTGCTCAGGAGATAGGAAGCAAGAGCTCCTCCTTCTTCCTTGGTGATGTGCTCAATTTCATCCTTAGAGAGGTTAGCAGCATTGTTGATAGGGGGGATGTCAGCAGTGTCTTCATTAGGAAAAGAACCTGGTAATCCTGATCTGGAGGGTGCACCAGAATGTTCTATGTCATGCTATGTGTAGTCAGAGTCCCTTTCTTGCTCCACTGGATGAGGGTCATCACCATATACATTGCCAGGTCAGTGTGGAACACAACATTCATGGCCAGAGCAGTGAACAGGAGCAGGGGGGACAGTGGGAGCAGGCATTGGAGGATGGTGCTCAGGGGCTGCCTTCCTTGGGTGGCAAGGAGGAGAAGGTGGTAGTGTAATTGGCAAAGGTGTGCAAGGAGGACAAGAAGAGGGTGGATGAGAAAATACTTGATGAGGTTAATCATCATCAAGAGTGGTAGGTGCAGGGATAGGGACAATAACATTGGGATCTGCAGCTGGTAATGGTGCACGTAGACAGAGGGTTTTCTCACAAAGTGAGTACAGCTGCTCATTAAAGAGTGTATATGCTGAAGTAAAGATGACATTGTTAGGACATTGCATGAACAGAAAATTGTTAGTACTACCAGGGGCAACACCCAGATACACCATAAGTTCTGATTTAGGGGACATCTTGTTGATGCAGACATCTGAGGATAGATGTGTGTATGCTTCACAACCAAAGATGCAAAGATGCCCAATATCAGGAACTTCATCTTTGAGTATTTTGTAAGGTGTGCGCCAGTTATGGCAGCATATAGGAGTCCTGTTGTATATATGTATGGTATGACTCCAACTAAACTCCCACCAGGACTCAGGGATGTATGCCTCTAGGCACATAGACTCTGATTTGTCCATTATGGTCCATATAAAGTGACCATTCTGTTGTAGGGTATGAGGGGCACTCTGGTAGATGCATATCCCATTGTTTGCCAATAGCTTATTGAAGGCTTCGGATTTGTATTCCCCCTCTACATCAGACATCCATCCTTTGACTTTAGTGTCATATTGGGTGCTAACCATTGCTATGAAGCACTTGGTAGCCTGTAATGCTGCATCTTTGGTGTGCAAGCAGGTGGTCCACCCATAGGATGTGTAGTTATCAAAGAAAGTGATGATATACTGATATTTGTGGTATGATTGAATAGGAAAAGATTTTAGATCCAAATGAATCAATTCAAATAGTTGTTTGGAATGACAGAGATCTGGATGATAGGCATGATTAGGCATCTTACCCTTAGCACAGCCTGGACAAATAATGTTCTCCTTGTCCTCCTTTGGAATCTCAAGTGAAAAGGGGAAGCCTTGTGTGTGATCATGTGCATGTTTCAGGACATCCTTGGAAGGGTGTCCAAGATGTTTGTGCATAGTCTGATGATCTATGACTGTCTGTTACAATTTACCTTTCTTTTACACTTTTTCTTTTGCCTTTGACTCCTTCAGATAGGAAACAACCCCACTGCAACATGTACAGTGTTTCCTCAGCTAAACACTCTACTTAGCATGCCAGATCAGCTAAATACTATGCTTATCCTTCCTTTGTTATCTTGATTACTCTTCTTCCGATGTGATCATATTGTTTGTCATTCCTGCTTACTCTTTCTTATTCCACAATTTTCTACAATGTTCTCCATGACATCATCCTATCTGTTATATTTGGCCTTGGTGAGGATGAATGTAGACCCAGCAAGAACAGAGGGCTTCCATTGGTAGATGGTGGACGCAGGTTTGAGATGTTGCTCAACAAAGAGAGGTCTTCCTAGGCTTCAAAGGCGAAGAACAAGTGGTCAGATGATGACTGAGACAACAAAGGGTACTCCACTTGAAAGGTGGTGGAACAAGTAGTAGTGCTACAATGAAGTAAGAGCAAGCATCCACTCAAAAGTAGGACAGGGACTTAGAGAGATCTGGGAGAAAAGAGGACAAGGGATGTATTGCTAGGGTAAGACTAGCTGAGGATACATTGGTTATAACAAAGGGTTTATATGAATGAGACATGGGAGTGATGACTAATCGGATGGAACACAATAGAAGGAAGAAGAACAATTAGTCATGGATAGGATGATGTCATAGAGAACATCATAGAAAGTCATGGAATGAGAAAGAGTAAGCAGGAATAACAAATGATGTGATTGCATCAGAAGAAGAGTAATCAAGTTGACAAAGGAAAGGTAAACATAGTACTTAGCTTGTCTAGCACACTGAGTAGAGTGTTCAGCAGAGGAAATGCTGTACATGTTGCAGTAGGGTTGTTCCCCATCTGAAGGAGTCAAAGACAAAAGAAAAAGTGTAGGAGAAATGTAAATCATAACACTATCCATGACTAATTGTTCTTCTTCCTTCTATTGTATTCCATCCGATTAGTCATCATTCCCACATCTCATCTATATAAACCCTTCACTACCACCAATGTATCCTCAGCTAGTCTTACCATGGCAATACATCTCTTGTCCTTTTTCCTCCTGGATCTCTCTAAGTTCCCATCCTACTTTTGAGTGGACACTTACTCTTATTTCATCATAGCTTTGCTATTTGTCCCACTGCCTTTCAAGCAGAGTACCCTTTGTCATCTCAGTCATCATCCAACCACCAGCCTTTCACCTTTGAAGCCTAAGGAGACCTCTCTTTGTTGAGCAACATCTTGAACCTGTGCCCACTGTCTACCAACAGAAATCCTCTGTCCTCACTAGATCTACATTCATCCTCACCAAGACCAAATGTAACACTATCATTCCCATATGTGAGGTTTTGATTGCCTCCAGGATGTATATGTTTCTACCCATTTGTCCTGGAATAAATGGCACAAGTAGTTCACCATCTCCATATAGCATATTTATTGCTGGTGCATCATCTTGTACTTTAGTGCCTGCACATAGAAGTTGTCCCATTGAAACTAATCATACACCTGAATTGGGGATATGTCCGATATTATGAAGCATAAGGGTATGCAGCTTATTGTGCTTGTTCTTCTAAGGCACAGCACATTTACCCTTGCTGATCACAAAAATTTGATCTGTTGAGGTCTCAATGGGAATTTTAGACTTTCCCAAGTCATGGTATTCCACAAAGTCACTCTTGTGGGGAGTAAAGTGCATAGATGCACCAGAGTCCAAGATCCAGAAGGGTCTCTCACAATGGTCACACTTAGAGTGGGAACTGTGCACACAAATATCCATTTTGTATTCTAAGAATACAGGTGTATCCACCACTACACTACTTGATGCTACATATTCAGTGGAGTGTGAGGACGGTCTGGCAGCAATCATTGGATGAGAGACTAACCTTTGTTATAGTTCGGGCACGCATACACCCTATTTTTCACTTTACTCTTCGCTCATATGCTTGTATCACTGAGCACCGTTTACTTAGTTGATTTCTCTTTCCAAAGTCACGTGACCCAGTGCACATGACCGTGGGAACATTCACGTGACTCAAGGCCAGACTTATGATGTCATTGATGACATCATACCTCGTGTTCCCTTATCTCTTCACACGTTCATCTCCATTATTCTTCTTTCATTCCAGAACATTCTTCCTCTTATCTTTACCTACCCTAAAGCTAATTCGGACTCAGACACCTGCCCTAAGGTAGTTGCTCACCATATATATACCTTCCCTGTAATTCCCTCCTACCTTAGTCCTATTCACTTCATTCCACCCACCTCATCTGGTGCCTGTAACTCAGTGGTACTACTCTCCTCTTTCATCTGCCAGCCTAGCCCTCTGCAAAGGGGCCATTATATGTTATATTGCATCGTCTCCATCACCATCCCAATCTTTAACCTTGTCGTCGTCATACTCGTCAATGTCGACACCGTATCTCACCACCTCCTCATGTCGGTATTCCTCATTGAATTCGTTGCCGTTGCAGTCCACAACAACCTTGAGATTGAATCCTTGTAATGATCTTTGTCTGAACTGTAGATGTCAACTTCCTCATCATCCCAGTTTACAGCCACATTGGAAACCCAACAGCGAGAATGTTTGGATGGAGGTTGTTCTTCTAGATCCTTCATTGAGAAGAGACAGTTGGTCTCAGGTATTGGTGATGCATGATGACTATAGTTAAGTGGTGGCAATGGAAGATTGTTCCATTGTACTGGCAGACTGGAAGAAAGTGGACATATGGATGATACATCAAGGGAAGGCAGAGGTGGAGTTGGTGAGAGAGGGACAGAGAAGTCAAGGCATTTCAGGAGGGGAGAGCAGAGTCAAGCAACCAGATTGTTTAGCAGGATGGTTGTGTTCCAAGGTTATGAGTAAATAAAAATGCTTCTTGCATTTGCATAAATGCAGGAGTTCCAACCTGTCCTTGATGGCACTGTGCACTATACTATGCTGCAGCCCTTAGGTCTGCTACTGATAGAGTAGTTAGAATGACTATGTTGGAGAGATACTTTTCAGAGTCATATTCAGAGTCTTGCTCAATGAACTGAAGGTGCTTGTGATTTTCACACTCCTTCACCAGTTTACCACTCCTTTTCTCCCTGTTCTCCTTCTTCTTTTCAGTGCTGCTTGACTGCTGCTGCCCAGAAGGTTGTTTGGTACCTTTTCCTTTGCCCATATGGGCTCTCTGTTTCCAGTTAAGGGAGGTGGTGGTGATGATTTGGTTGATGGTAGGTATGATGATTGCTCCTGTTGCATCTTTGGATTGTGCAAGAAGTTGTGCCACTACATCCATAGAGGCTGGGAGCTTTGAGAGAAGGATTATTGCTTGTAAGTTGGCTGATATTGGATAGGAGGTGGTAGCAAGGTAAGTGAAGAGTGTTTGTAATTTGGTGAATGCCAGAGTGGGATTTGTATTGCCTGGAATGTTTGTGTCCATAACCAATTTAAAGTCAGTGAAAACCTGCAGGAGTTCTTGCTTGCCATAATTGTAATTTATTGCCTTGAGTAAGGAGCTGGCATAGAGGTGGGACTGATACTTGTACAGTAGTGTCAGTGAGAGGGTTTGTGTTATAGTTTGGGATCCATACACTCTATTTTTCACTTTTTACCTTTGCTCATATGCATGCATCACTGAGCATCATTGTACTTAGTTCTTTCTCTTTCCAAAGTCATGTGACCCAGTGCATGTGACTGTGGGAACTCTCATGTGACTTGAGGCTAGACTCATGATGTCATTGATGATACCATGCCTCATGTTCTCTTATCTTTTCTCATGACTATTTCTGTTCCACTTCTTTTCTTCCAGAACATTCCTAGTTCTCTTATCTTTACCTACCCTAAAGCTAATTCGAACTCAGACACCTGCCCTAAGGTAGTCGGTCATCATATATAAACCCTTCCTGTAATTCTCTCCTACCTTAGTCCTATTCACTTCATTTCACCCTGTCTAGGGGCCTGTGACTAAGTGATACCACTCCTCTCCTCTTCACCAGCCTAGTCCTCTGTCAAGGGACCTAGTCTATGCTTTATCGTCTCGTCACCATCGCCATTCCAATATTCAACCTCATCCTGGTCATCCTCGTTGATGTCAACCTCTGCACTCGCTGCCTCCTTGTCTCAGTGTTCCTTGTGGAACAGATCATAGTCCATAACACTTGAATAGGACTACGGAGAGCTGAACCCTGCTGCATTCCCCTCTCATCTTTTATGAGTTATACTAAGTGGCTTGAACATATTGAAATCCAGAGAGAAGCTGCTGCACTTGCTTTTTACTGCCTTAACATACAAAGGCCCCGTACACCATCTCCTGCCCCATCAGTCAACCCGAACAACCACACTCCCAAGCCTAAAGGAACAAATGGACATTTCCTTCAATGAAAAAAGATCCGCCACCACCGCGTATACACGCAAAACCCCAAGTACATGCACCCTGCCACTTATGACCTTTGGCAAAGAGGAGCTGCAAACAAAGATTGTCTTCACCCCCACGACAAATTGAACAAACCCGCCCATTATCTGTAACCACAAGTACATTCCCAGAGACCATTTGGAAGATAGTGGTCAGTAAGAATGTTGAACATCACCGATCTTGTTGCTGCCATCCAGGGTCTGGTAGAAGCCATGGCCCAACAATCTGAAAACCCCACCTCTCAATCTGGGTACAAAGCTTTCACCGACTGCAACGGCAACAATTTCAACAAGGAAGATGGATACGAGGAGATGGTGATGAATGGTGTTGATGTTGACGAGAAGGACAAGGTCGAGGTTGAAGATTGGTATGGTGATGGATGCAAGACAATATAGCATAAAGTGGCCCCTTTGCAGAGGGCTAGGCTGGCAGAGGAAAGAAGAGTGGTATCACTGAGTTGTAGGCACCTTTAGAGGGTGGGTGGAACAAAGTTATTAGGACTAAGGTATGAAGGAATTATAGGACAGGTTTATATACTATGACTGAGTATCTTAGGGCAGGTGTCTGAGTCTGAATTAGTTAAGGGCAGGTAGAGAACATGGAATGTCATGGAAGGTTCAAGAAGAAAAGAAGTAAACGGAGGTGAATGTGAGAAAGAGATAACGAACATGAGGTATGACATC
>QFEQ01002569.1:868-54160 GCA_003316335.1 Hemileccinum impolitum
CCACTGCCATTACCAAGTGGTACACCAAGACTGCTCACTTCCACACCCAGAACAAACATACGAAATTGCTCAATGCAACTGCCTTCCCCAGAAATCTTCTTATACCTCATTCTCCAACCCTTCCACACACTCCACCAAACCCCATGACCCAGATGCCATGGACATTGACATTATTCAGATTGCCAAGTTAACCCCTGATGAATGAAAATGCTACATCAAGAAGAAACTGTGCTTTCAATGCTGACAATCTGGACACACCAGCACCACGTGCCCCCACTTCACCTCTCCAAAACCCATCACCAAAAAGGTCAATGTCATTGAAAAGAAAGATGACTTACCAGAACTTATGGAAATAGAGGATGATGATGATGAAGACACTACTTGATGAGTAGCCTTCATCCCCAAGGATTTTTAGAATGAGGACCTTGGTTGATACGAGCCTCCTCTTCCCCATTGTGTGCACATGTACTAGTACGATCTACAACTCAATCTATGGAAATTCCTATTCAATTGATTGTCCTCTCGCACACAATGAAAACCATCAATACCCATGCCCTGGTAGATAGTGGCACAGACATTTCCTGCATCAATTGGCAATTTGTCCAAAAAAACAAACTACCTACCACAAAACTGGAAAAACCCCTCTGTGCCTGAAATGCTGACACCTTCTTCAACAAGAGTGGAGACATTCAATTCATCTATACCCTCTTCATCAACATTGAGGGTATTGCTCAGGAAATCACCTTCCATGTCATGACCCTTTGCTAAACTAATGTCCTCCTTGGACTTCCCTGGCTGAAAACCACCAACCCTGTTATCAACTGGAAAACCCAAACACTTTCCATTGATGAATCACTCGATGAGTCCAAACTTCTCTATTCCACCTTCACCAAAAACACAAAGACCCACAACTCTGCCCCAGCATACCACAAGGAACTCCCTTGCACCCCTTGTCACATCCTTGTCTCTTCCATCACCAACTACCACCTCAAAGGTTTTCTCAGAATAGAAACTGAGAAATCTTACCTTATCTGTGCCAACAACAACCAAGTCCTTCACTGCATCATCCAATGTGGTTTCCACTTTATCCCAATGGGATTTCCCATCATTGCCCATCTAACCACCACCACAGAGCTTGCCATGGCAGCCAAAAAGGCCAAACCAAAGACCACCCTCCCCCCAGAGTATGCTCAATATGCCTCTGTCTTCTCCAAGGAGGCAACCAACCATGTACCCCCATCGCACCCCTATGATCATGGGATCAACCTCAAGGAATCCTTCACTCCAAAAATCAGGAAAGTCTACCCTTTATCCCCCAATGAACACAAAGCCACTAAAGATTTTCTCAATAAAACTCTTGCTGCCAGGAAGATTCATCCTTCCAACTCTCTGCAAGCCTCACCTTTCTTCTTTGTCAAAAAGAAAGATGGAGGACTTTGCCCTTGCCAAGACTACTGCTATCTGAATGAACACACCATTCAGAATGCTTACCCTCTTTCCCTTGTTTCAGACCTTGTCAATAAACTCCACAATGCCAAGGTCTTCATCCAGTTCGATGTACGATGGGGTTATAACAATGTCTGTATCAAGGATGGACATCAATGGAAGGCTGCATTTATCACCCACAAAGGCCTCTTTGAACCTACAGTCATGATCTTTGGTCTCTGCAATTCCCCAGCAACCTTCCAATGCTTCATGAATGATTCCTTCCAGGATATGATTGCCGAAGGATGGCTCATCATCTATATGGATGACCTCCTCATCTTCTCCCCCAACAATGACACCTACACCGAACAAACCAAATGTGTACTACAATGTATGGAAGAACTTAACTTGCATCTCAAACTAGAGAAGTGCAAGTTCGCCACCCCAGAGGTGGAATACCTTGGCATGATTGTCAAACCCAGCCAACTCGCTATGGATCCTGTCAAACTTGACAGAATCACCTTCTGGCCCACCCCATCCTCTGTTAAGGAGATATGCTCCTTCTTTGGATTCACCAACTTCTACCAGCAATTCATCCCAGACTATTCCAATATTGCCCGACCCCTCATTGATCTTACCAAGAAAAATCAACCTTGGTCCTGGTCCCTCTCTTGTCAAACTGGCTTCGACCAATCTTCGTCATGCTTCCACTTCCATTCTGCCACCACCTCATGGTATATGCATGTTCACCTTATGTTTTCCCACACTATATCCTTTTATGGCTACAATGCCTCTGGCACACAGACCATGTACCTAACATGTACAAACAGTAGCTAGAGTATATAAACCCCCAATAGAGCACCAGAGAACTCCAGTAAAGTTCTCTTGGTCTTTCCTCCAAAGATAGCCCTTGAGCACTACTCAGTTCTTTTTCTTGTTTTCTCTCTTTTGATCAAGTCTAAGCCTTACTCCTTGGAGATAGGCTTTGAAGTTGTTTCAGTTTAGGCTAATGACATCATATCACATGACACAGATGCTACATGTTACAGCAGGATATATGTGGGAATAGTTAGGGACTTAGCTAAGGACTTATCCATAGGTGCTAATGAGTGCTGTTGCATATGAACTGCAACATATACTATTCTACTAGATTACCTTCCCCCTTCTCACCAAGTGATCCATCATATAAAGGTGTATATATATGCAGCATCCTACTTCACTGACTATACTACAGAATCTAAAGAGTTGTTGCTAGTGACAAGAGTCAACAGAGAGATAATGCATACCTCTCATCTATAACTATTTGCTCAAGAGGAGGGAAGAAATATTATAATACAGACAACCTGTATAATGTCTTAGATTGAAGATACCATTAGCAAGATATATTTCGAACCATCTAGGTGTTTTATCTTATGACAAAGCTTGAATGGCATACATCAAAGAATTTATAGAAAACATATATGCCTAGAAATGACTAAGGATCACACACTCAGAACAGATCATAAGATATAGACAAAACAATACTACTAGTACCCCTTTAAAGCCAAAGTATTTGGCTCTATGCTATAAGATTAAGTATTAGTATACAAAATGCTATGTTAGTCTACTACTTACACATAGGGTGATGTGAGATTACATCCATAATAAACTGAACTCTCTCCTCCTTACTAGCAGTAGCAGAGTATTTGTCAAAGATCCCACTGAGTTCTTTTGATATCCAAGAAGATATTCCATATACTTTGTACTTTTGTTCTGCCAAAAAGAATGAGTTGCTGCATTTTTGTTGGGCAAGAGCAAAGGAATGTTCAAGAAGCAATATGAGACCTGTAAAAAAACACATAAAGGTTGCAAAGATTTAAGATGTGGCAACAACATACTGATGCCTGCTTGAAGGGCATCTTGCCATGTGTTAGATGATCCATTAGTCTAAATGTTAGAATTGGTTACATGAATATAGTTCTATAAATGGACATCTTTTACATATTTTGGTAAAATCTGAAAAATAGTGGATATTAGGAAGATCAATAAAACATTTGTATTAAAAGAAGATACCAGATTTTCATAGTTTGATTGGAGGATCTGAATAACATGAGTGATAATATAAAAAACAGAAAGACAAAAACAGACTGTCTATAAAAATATTCAATGGGAATATTCAAAATACAACAGATACACATTACCTGCTATATATGAAGTTGTGAGTTGTGAATAATGAGAACCTACAATTTGAAAAGCCAAACTCACATCCTATGCAATAGACAAATATCCATAAATGTTTTATAAAGTCAAAAAAATAATCTTACCAACTGTATAAAATTTACAAATGATAAAGCAACATAGAGGAGAGTGATAAATAGCATTCATATCTTTGAGACACATCAGACCACTTACATCCTATGAATGGCAGAGCAGGAGAAAGGGTGATGAATACCATTCTCATCTCTAAGTCACATCAGACCACATACTCTCTATAAATGGCAGAGCAGCAAAAAGATGAGTGATGAGCACCATTCTTATCTCTGAGCCATGTCAGACTTACTGCCTATGAATGACAGAGTAGCAAAAAGGTGGGTGATAAGCACCATTCTCATCTCTAAGTCATATGAGACCACTTACTCTCTGAATGGCAGAGCAGCAGCAGCAAAGGTGATAAGCATTATTGTTATCCCTGAGCTATATCAGACCACTTACAAGCTATGAATGGCAAAACAGTGGGTGATAAGTACCATTTTTATCTCTAAGCCATATCAGACCACTTACTGCCTATGAATGACAGAGCAGAAAAGGGTGTGATAAGCACCATTCTCATCTCTGAGCTACATCATACTTACATACTATGAATGGCAGAGCAGAGGTGGTGAGTAATGAACATCATTCTCATCTCTAAACTACATCAGGCCACTTACTCTCTATGAATGGCAGAGCAGCAGGAGGGTGGATGATGAGCACCATTCTCATCTCTGAGCCATATCAAACCACTTACTTCCTATGAATGGCAGAGCAGAAGGGTGGGTGATGAACACCATTCTTATCTCTAAGTCATATCAGAGTACTTACATACTATAAATGGCAGAGCAGCAGAAGAATGGGCAATGAGCACCATGCTCATCTCTGAGTCATATTAGACTACTCACTTCCTATAAATAAGCAATAGCATTCCCAGTATCTTTATCTTGTCTTGGTCTGAACTTCAAGTGTAAACATACCTTTCAATCAAGAAAAAAAAATTAATCAATACACTTTTCCCTACTAATATCCAAATATTTACCTAGTGAATTTTATTTATATCTACACAGTGGTCATAAGAAATCTCACCTTAGTATGTGGGAACCACCTTGCTATTTTAGAAAATAGACCTTCATTTACTCCTCCCTCATTGATCATCTTATACCCAACAGTGGGCTCCAAGTCACTTTCAAATAGCATTTAATATATATTCTTATTTAATACTTGGTTCACTCACTATCTGACTGCATACTCAATGCATAGCTGGATATTCTTTTCTTGTGCTGATACCAACATCATTTTCAGTGATTGACTGCTCAATACAGCTGCAGTCTGTGCTAATAGAATGTTGCATCCTGCATCAGATTGGTCCATACCTAGAAATTGATTAGTAGCTTGGAATACAAATGGAATCATACATATACAAACTCTCTAGTTGCACAGATGCCTGTGGAGCAAATTGCATGTTACATAGATCACCCCATACATTTATTTTGTTGAACATCTCTTTACTGCACTCCCTCAATGTCCTCTCTTGTTCTTCTTCAGACAACAATAGATGCTCAGGCTGAAATACCTGTGTCCTGAGTGCATCAAATTTGGTGAACAACACCACAACTGGGACTAACACCCAAGCCAATCAGTAAACATGGTTTCTATAGAGAAGAATTCATCACCATTTTTTGTGTCACATTCGCCAAAGAATTTTTCCTCTGCAACACCAATTGCCCGATGAAGCTGATCCATCGGAATACAGTACCTGCATGGATTAAACTCAGCTCCTGTGGAATTGTTATTAACCTCACCATATGGCATGAATCCGCCTCTTAAGGTATGTTGTATCTGCACGTTCCGTGATGAACCTTTTCATGAACTGGAATTCATTCTCACGTCCAGCCTCGAATCCAGGAGAATCATGGAAGACAAATTTTGGGTTACTCTTAAAGACCATTTCATGGTTGATATCATGGATTCCACGCTGCAAAGGTACAAACGAGCTACAACAACATTCCTAGTGACTATGGTACTCACCCCTCTTGACCCCTTGACGACAAGATCGACCTGATTGCATGCCGACGATGTCAGTATGCAACAATTTCGGCCTCATAAACCATACCCGTTCCCCTCGAGCGTTGTAGACCTCCGGATCATCTGTAGCATTGCAGATTTTCTGAAGGATGGTTGTCTTTCCGGCATTTGCCCTACCGATGATGAGAATTCTAAATCGCTCAAACTTCTTCATGAGATCCGGGTCGACATCTTGCATTACATTGGCTATGTCCGCAACCTTTGTTTGCACTTTGGGAGCGCCACGCTGTCAGAGTATGGGTCGAAGGAGACGATGACCTGCTCACCGGGCTCATCTGAGTCGTTGACGCCAGGTTGCATCGCGGGAACACGGGAACCTTCAGCAGGCGCTATAGAGAAACTCTTGTTGTCAGGGTATGGCTGAAAAGACCTCTGCTCCAAAGGCTCACTTGAATCTCCGTATTGTGTCTTGAGAACGGGGGAACCGGTATCTTCGACTTGAGTCGGGAGAGTGTGGTCGCCACGCTGTGTGGTGGGAACGTCGGGAGGCGCTGGAGACGATGATCTAGAGGCGATACGAGATCGGATTTTTCTGATCTGTTTCTTGATAGCTTTCATTGTGAAGACAGGTAGTACTAGAACTAAGATGTGAATGTAGCGCAGCTAATGGCCTTGATGTGGCGGATCAGAGAATATGTACCGTGGGAGAAGGTGGAAATACGAAACGACCATGACCCGAAATCGACACAACGTCGAACCCGTCGCCCATCTCGCACCGCCTGTCGTCGGTTTGAGTCGATTCGAACACTATACGGCCTCTATCGAGATCGCAAGGGGGCGGCGCCGATCCAGAGCTGGAGTGGAGCCCACGGCGTTCTTCCCACACAAGGGGTTCGTGAACACCTATTTTATCTTATCGACTAGGTTTACACGACACCAGCGATGCGGACCACGTTTTCAGCCAAGGTGGTCCCACCGCTGTACCTCTGGCTTACCAACCGCCCCGTCGACAAGGTTGTACCCGTTCCAGGACATCCTGACGGTCGGGCACGACTCTGGGCTCTCCAGTCTCCTCATATGTACCTAGATCTGGGGAATCCAACATTGATAGCACCGAAGTGGATCCATTCCAAGACGAGAGGAACGTAAGATCCAAAGTCTCTTGGACAAGGTTAGTTGAAGCGAACATGTACGACCAACGTTGATTTGAAAACCCGTCTCGCTCAGGCTGAACCAGAAATGACCGCTCTGGATCTCGACTTTGTAGGCTGTTGCCACGGCTGTAAAACTACGATGGTAGTGCACGACATGCATGCTATCCCGTCTGTCTGCCTCTCGCGTCCGGCAAAGCAGGGCTGATGACAAGCAGTTCGACGTGGGTTGTGCCGGGGGTGGTATGAAGTAGATGAGGGTGATGCACCGCAGCAGAGGGGAAAGAAGCTCGAAACGGTGCGTCCAGAGGTGTCGTTTTACCCAAACAAGTATTATGATGTCCTCTTTCTTTTCTTTTCATTGTTCTCGACCCACAGGCGTGTTTGGCTTCAGGTCATCGTTCGCGTCAAGTTAGAGAAGTAATGAGGGGGAGAGAGATGGAACCCACGACACCGCCTGCTCCGGACTGTTCCAGGCGCGCATAGTTCTGACCCACAACTGATTTTCCTTTACCTCAGCCTGAGACCTACATCAGACACGACGAAGCGGCTCGCCGTCCAAGTCGGGCCACGGTACCAGTATGAGCTAATTCATCCGAGATAGCGGCGAGGTACGACCGACGCGGCGATACGAGCATGCGATCGAGTATCCAGGATCGATGCGCCACTGTTGAAATGAGATGGTGGGCCATGGAGACGGCGGCACACAAAGAGAGATTGATATCGGGGATCACGTAGGCTACTAGGCAAGCAGTACTTGTCGCCAATGACGCAGTACAAACCAAAAAAAAAGGGCTAGATCATCGAGGACTAGGTATTCAAAAAAGCCATCGACAATAATCATTAGATCCATTGTGTCATTGTGTCATAAGCATTGGGCTGGTGGCGGGCTACTACTAATCACATCACCACCACCACAACCGTCCAACCACGCCAGAGGGAAAGACAAAATCCATCCGGGTCGACTAGGAAAAGGATATTACGTGTGTGAAATCAAAACCAAATAGTAAGAAAAAGACAAGACGAAGATCACAAGGCAACAAAAAAATTCAACGGTATAGATGTGTGTGATCCAAACGCGTCCTCGTTGTCTGCATTCATGCCTCATACACTCCCCATTTCAATGTGGCCTTTTTCCTTGCTATATTCCTCCTGGTACGTCGTCCTTGGCACCCACCCTGCCGACGTACGAGGCGTTGTCTCCTCGAGCATCCGGTCAATTTGTTCCAATGTGAGACCCTTGGTCTCCGGGATGAGGAAGTAGGCGTACACAAACGCGCACGTGCACAGCGAGCCCTGTCCGTCGGTCATCCGATCAGCCAAGAACCCAACACGACAATGGCAAAACGTACCCAGATGAAAAAGACCGACGAGCGCAGATTACCGGCGTCGGTGTTCACCATGTAGGGCGTGATGACAGCAATAATAGTGTTCCACAGCCAGTTGGAGGCTGTGGAGAGACCGACACCGCGGGAACGAATCGGGAGGGGGAAGATCTCACCTGCACGTACAAACGTGGCTCGTCAGGCGAATCCGACGAAAAAGGAAATACATGGCAATGAGGATGACTGACCGATCACGACCCAGGCACCAGGACCCCAGGTGGAGGCAAAGAAAAAGATGTAAATGGCTATAAAGGCGATCTGGGCGTTGACAGCGGGGATGTTATTGGCGATAGTGGTGCCAGCCGCATCAAGGTGGGTCTTGTTGAAGCCGACGGTGACACCGACGATAGCAACCAAGAACTGGCAAATCAGCATACCAAAGGCGCCCCAACTACAAAGAAAAAATCATGAATCGCCACACTCTGTCCGATCTGATGGACAACCTACATAAGAAGGGGACGGCGTCCGACTCTCTCAATAGTCCAGAATGAGATGGGCGTGGAGAACACATTGACGAGGGTGAAGATGAGAGAAATGAGGAAAGCGTTGGAGATGGCCCCAGTAGACTCGAGGAAAGGCGTGGAGTAGTAAAAGATAAAGTTGACACCCGTCCATTGCTGCATCATCTGGAGAGAAGTACCGAGGATGGTACGACGAAGGTTGCTGCTTCCTTCCAAAAGAGAGCCAGTGAAGCATTGCAGCCAGCTGGACCAGTAACCTTGCGTGGGAATGACCTTCTTTTCGTACTCGGCATTGTTGACGATCTCGGCCAGTTCAGAAGTGATGTATTCGGAGTCCTCGGGCTGACCACGCAGACGGGAGAGCACGGTACGAGCGCTGTCAATCTCATCTTTCATGACAAAGTAACGGGGGGACTCGGGGAGGAGGTAGAGACCAATAGCGAGAATCAAGCCCCAAGCAAATTGGATGCCGATCGGGATACGGTATGATCCGGTGTCTGACCTGGATTCGGTGGCGTAGTCGATACACGAGGCAAGAAGAAGACCGATGGTGATACCTGTGTGAAACGCGGGCATCAACGATGAGTGAAACATGAAAAAGTGGGTGTACTGACAGAACTGGTAGCCAGAGACGAGGGCACCACGAACTTTTCTCGGGCAGATTTCGGACATGTAAAGGATGATGATAGCGGAAACAAAGCCGACACCAACACCAGCAATGAGACGACCAACGACGATGAGAGCGAGGCCCGCGGAAGCAACCTGGAGAATGACACCGACGGTGTAGATGATGCAGCCCATAATGATTGTTGGTCGACGACCGTATCTGTCGGCGACATCACCGGCAATCAAGGCACCTGACAAAGATGGCTAGTGAGATATGCGATGCCAGAAATGCAAGGTCGAGGCTTACCAAAGAAAGTACCAGCTGAGAGGATGGAGGTGATGAGGGAGTTGTGGGAACTCGTCAATGAGGTTGCGTCAGGGCCCTCGATGAGGTGGATGAACACTTTTGAACCAGTGACGCCATTAATGTATCCAGAGTCATAACCGCTGTAGGGTTGGCGGGTGAGGAAAGCAAGGGAGAGTGGAGGTCAGAGGGAGACTCACAAAAAAATACCACCAAAGGCGGCAAAGGCGCAGAGCAGATAGGCCTTGACGGTGACGGGTGCCTCGATGGCATTGATGTCTGTACCAGGAGCCTGGGGAAGACCGACAGCTCCGCCTGGCATGGTTGAATTGACAAGAGAGCGGTGAGGGAGAAAACTGGACTACGCTGGGAAGTGGTAGTGAGGAAGAAGCGCTCTGAACCGCCAAGGTGGAGACAGCGCGGGATGGACGGCGAGGTTTTAAGGGAATAATTGGCACGCACTGACAGCAAAGAGATGGCATTCCCCACGCGTGTGCGGTCACCCCCGCATCGCAACCGGCTAGTCATACCCGCATGGTTTCCCATGTTTGCATCAGGACGTGCCTGGTTGGACAGCTTCATTTCATTCTCCCATATCCGGATCATACAGAACTCTTGTGCGTCCTGTACTCGGGGTGAAGAGAAAGCGGAGGTCGGCGAGGCTCGGAAGTTGACCTCGGGGGGGATGCAGCCTCCGCATGGTGTGCGTCAAGACCGTCTACTCCACTGTCCCCCAGGGTGTCGGTTTGAAACGATCGATATGGGACCGCATGGAAATTTGGTTTTGTCCAACTATTATTGGCAATTTTTCGCGCCTGTTGTCGGACCATGGGGTTCATGGTGCGGGTCCGCCAGCGTCACTTGATGCAAGTCAGGCCCGTTGAACTGTCATCAGTTGACAGCCTCGGTTTCCGCGCCCAAACAGCCTTGAAACAGCTCTGAGATTCTGCGAGTTCTTTTTACTTCTGCTTCTGGCTTCGTCCCGCCTCCGTGATCCCATCAAAGAAGACGCAACACCGAGTTAATTCTCTCATTGTCCATTCCGTGCGTGTATACTGCCTTTGGATGATCCGACACATCTTCTTGTGCGCTGAGCGAGCCTCAGGCTTGATTGAGATACGGACCATCTCTCCACGGTTGCCGACCATCACACCCTTTCACGGACATATTCACTCAGACAGAACGCGTAGGGAACCGCACCCCACTTCGCTAACAGAGAAATTAGATGCAGATGCGGCCATGATCAGATACATCCGGAAGGATCGGGATTATCCTATCGAATCACAAATGGGGCAGTGAGCACGGTCTCCATATCAGATCAGAATGGAATGATTTCGACCCGCATGTGCTCCGATGGGCCACATTCGCCGCATGGCGGCGACCACACCATCAGCCTGAGTGCGCTAGTTAGTTTGCTTCCTTGAACGCCACAGGAGCCCCGCAAATTAACATGTCTGATCGATGCCAGAGATATCGTCCTCTCGTCGCATCTACACGAGTGCAGAACGGGAACGGACTGCCTGATTATGTATGGCTTGTGCCATTCTCAGAAATGATTGCGCAAGATAAGAACCGACTACTGCATGGCCCCAACTGACAACTGGACACTGGACGTATGATGTGCATGATGGATAAACCCATAGTATGGTATGTCAACAGCCGATTACCGTCAGAAAACCATCTAGAATGCTAAAAACAATGAAATGGACGAACTCTACGTTCGGAGGCCGAATATTTTCTACGTCGGAGTTACAATACATAGGATCTACATCGCCTCTGCCTCTCTTTAAACTTCACGGCCAGCGGGTTGCACGGTGGCCCTTGAAAAACTCAGAGCTTTGCCTTGCACCCACCGGAACCTGCCTTCCGCCGTGTTCCGAGGGGTACCAAGCCATGCTCTGAGCGGGGGACGAGCCTTGCGACTTGCTTGGTTGTAGACTCGCCCTTGGCCGCAGCTTTTTTTTTGTTTCTTCCACTGGGAATGCGTCTAATCTGCAGCCTCCAAGTTCTTACTTGACCCCGAATGAACAAACCCGTTCAACGTTTAGAGCGCGCCCCCGCTTGTACGTCTGGCCACTTCGCTCTTGCATGTTTCGACCAAATCGTTTCACGTCTTTCGCGCTCCAGTGATGCGATTTCTGAGATTATCTATCACGCATCCCTTGCTGCCGCATCAGAGATATCGATGGCAATATTCCTTGTCCTGACTCACATCACCCGTCAACATGCTACACGAGATTTACATGTTCCGAAACCGCCACGGCACGGTACAGCACGAAGCATGTTCTGCTTTTGCGCGTGCACTGTTTCACACTGGGGATGATGACATTTTCACGACACAAAAGTATGGATGAAAGATGTCAGTTTTATTTAGTTATTTGCCATCTTAACTATAAGCATCATAAAAGTGCGGTCGCTACTATGGATCTGTTTCATCTCCTGCCAGGTCCCTGGACCCGGTCTCACTTTCCTTCCTTGGCGTCCGCCTGAACGGCTTCAACACGCTCCGCAGATGTGAAACGGAGCGGTTGATGACGGCCCTGCACTTCCCATACGACCGAATACGGAAAAGATACGTGAAAACGTACATGGCGCAGATCTGCACATCGAGCCATCAGCGCCCGAAGAGAGAGAAAGTGAGGTGAAAGACCCACGTTGAACACGATAAACACGCAAAACAAACCGACGTTCCGCCATCGATGCACATACTGAATGTTAAACGTCCGATACAGCCACGCGTCGGCCGTGCTTGCAGAGCAGTACAGACAGTCCGACCCTGCGTCCGGGTTTGCGAGGTACCCCCCCGCGCTCGCAACGAACGCGTCGAGGTAGGACGCGCAGGAGTAGCCCGAGGGCGGTTGGACCACCGCATACTCTTTAGCGGCACACTGGACTGGCTGTCCAGAGAGAACTAGGTGGGACGCGAGCATCAGAGTCGGACTCGATCGGAAAGACGGGTGCCCGCTTACTCTGAGATACCAATCCCTCGATGAGGTACGTGTAGGGCGAGGCTCTGTACATCCACTGCCACCACCCGAGCAGCGAATACGGCTGAACGACACCGTCAAAGGTCAACACAAAGGAGAAGAGGAAGCTAAACAAGATCCCCGCGATCTCTGCTGTGGGGCTCATCGCTGCGACGGCCTGCCCGATGGTGGTGTAGTAAATCGGGAAGAGCACCCCGAGGAGGAGGTAGGTGTACCCGCCTCTGTCCGTCGGGAAACCGACCGTCCAGTACCAGCAGAAGAAGAAGAGCGTTGATCCGAGGATATTCCAGGGGATTTCGACAAGGATCTGAGACGTGACGAGGGCGGGCCAAGAATAGATTCTGCTCGGACGTTCTCGGATCTCATATACGTGGCGAATGTTCAGAAACACGACCTGCAGTTGATTCGCGAGTGGGACGCTCAGGATCAACGCCATAAACACCGCCTAGTAGGACTTCAGCGTCAGTAGCTGTCTGAGTGAGGTCACACTCAATACTCACAAAGAGTTTGTTCTGTGTGCCCTCGAGAGAGTCGTTGCGCTTGAAGAACGTGAACCCGATAAACAGCCCACCGACGATGTTCAACATCATCTTGGCCATCAAGTATGTCGGGCTTCTCCAATAGTGCGCGAGATTGCGCAAGAGCAGCTCCCATACTTGATAGACCCAGGGTGTTGCGAACCCGGAACTGATGTCGGCAGACACCGGGGGCGCGTTCTGCCCCTCAGCGACGATCCCATCGATTTCGTTATCGATAAGCGTCGACTCGGGTGAGTTTGTCCACATCTCGTGCCAGTCAACTTCGCTGGTTGCCGTTGCCCCAGCACCTATGACGTCGAGGATGAACTCGGCCCTATTCGGAGACGTCCAGATGTCACATTTGATGCCTATGCTCATCAAAACGGGTGAAACGCACGGGTTTTCCTCAGCTCCGCATGCACGTGATCCATTCCCTTCGAAATAGTGAATAAGAGTCGTCGCGCCGGGTCCGACATCCCCAAAGTAGACGGTTTCACCACCCGTTCGCAACAAGAGCAGTCGATCAAAGACCTGGAAAAGCTCAGCAGATGGCTGTGTCACGCCATATGAGTATGCATGGACGCCTAGAGGATACGGTTGCTAACCTGATGAATTCTGAGTGTGAATTTCAATTTCATCAGTGGTTGGGCGGGTGTCCAGCAAGTGGATGAACGCACGTGCAGAGGATTGCTTGCCCGCTATTTGCCAGGTCTCGTAGGAACGATACGATCGCCCACGCGCTCTGCGAGTCTAATCCCGAGGTAGGCTCGTCCAGGAACAGTAGCAACTTTGGCTGACAAGCAAACATTCGGCAATTAGCTAGCCGTCGGGGGGCACGCACATACCTTGGCAGCGAGTTCTACGCCAATCGTTGTCCTCTTCATCATCTCAACGCCAAGGGATCCAACTATGGCATCTTTATATGCATCCAAACCACACATCTTCAGACACCTGTCAACACTGCAAGCGACATCATGGAATCGGTATGATCACAAGACCAAAAGGGTGCTTACTAGGCCTCCTTTTCAGCCATCGGAACACCGAACGGTTGCCTTAGCTTTGCTGAGAAGAGCAAAGCCTCTCTGACCGTCATCGTCGCCATGTGCGTGTCTGTCTGCTGGCAATACCCACTAATCAAAGTTCAGTCAGCGTAACCTCAGGATAGGCAGGCAGGCGACTTACGTCTGAGATTGGAAGTCGGGCGGCAGAGGATGTCCATTCACGAGACGTGTGCCCGAAATAACGCCCGTTTCAGTGCGCTCCGCTAGCACGTTCAACAGCGTTGTCTGCAAAAAAGAAAGAAAGGAACATCAACCCAAACAACAAACTACAGCGGGACTCCACGGCATGCACGTACTTTGCCAGCGCCAGATTCGCCCATGAGCGCGGTGAGCTTTCCCGGCGCGACATAACCAGAGACATCATTGAGAAGGCGTCGGCCTGTGACCTCGTAATACACGTGTTGCCAAGTGAACGTGTTCTTCATCTTGGGCTGGTGCTCCAACGCTTCTCGCACGTCCTCCTTGTTCTCCCTTCGCGCGTCCGATTCCGAGGTCGTGGAACTCGGAACTCGTGTCTTCTCTTCGTCCGAATTCGCATTTGGGGATGCCGCGCTTTGGAGGGCAGAGGTATTTGAACCCTGCTTAAATAGCACAACAGATGTCGCGCCTGCCAAACTCGTGTTGAACTCGGTAAAGATGAGGAGGAGAATCATGAAGAAGATAGTGAATGCGATCACGATCCCAAGGTTCTGATACAATGCGAGATCAGCAGTTAGGAAGGACGGTAGAACGATAGCATACCCTCCACAGGTGACTGTAGGCATAGCCATACGAGAGATGTACGAAGCGATTCCCGTTCACAAATGGATTCCCTGTTTGAGAGCCGACCGTTGTACACGCTTTGTTACTGTCGGGGAATGATGTGTACAATGGGCCACTTGGGACAAACGTCCCGCAAAGCCCGTCAATAGTATGAAACTCGTTCACCAAGAGGGACTCAAATGAATATTTGATTGGCTAGTATTTCCTTCAGCGCATGCGCAATGGAGGAACGTAGAGGACTTGCATTAATGTAGGTAATCCACCGCAGAGCACCAACCATGGATGGTTGTGGTATAATGTAGCCGGCTAATGGGAACGGGTGAGAATGTCGACTGCGATCTGCTAGCGAGGAAAGCACGGACTGTACAGCGATACCACCAATATTAGGATTCCAGCAAATGCTTGAGCTGGTGCTTCTGATTTGAATGCTGCCGCTAGACTCCGAAACAGGGCCTTTCCCAACAGAGAAGTGACGAACACAAACAAGAAGAATATGCTATCATGCAAGTCAAACCAAAGTAGATACACAGAGGATGCGTTGACGCACAAGAATTGTCCTGCAGTGCGTTGAAGCCCGACCAAGAAGTACAGGACGATGCTGTACAACAAGAGGATCACGAACGTGATCGGCACATCGACCAGGGTGAGCGCAATTGCCTCGACGAATGGGTGGTACATGGCTGCCTTGTAGTGGCGCTGGATGATTGGCCTCATGGAAAAGAGGGAAGGTATCTCTGACATTGCGAAGAGTGCCGGTAGGAACACAGAACTATAAGCGTCATTAGACAAGGACGAAGAGGACGAAGGACTGAAGGATTGACAAGAATAGGATACCACCACGAGAATAATACGCCGTGGTATTTGTCGACAGTTGCAGGAAGGTCGTTCCGAGAATGATCGCTTGCAGGATGAATACGCTAGTGTTTCGTTGATCAAAAGGTTCAAAGAGGTGCGAGACCATTACCAAGCGTTTATGACGAGAAGAGAAACAACACCAGCTTGTATCTGGACCCTCCTGCTCATCACGCTCCGGATTTGCATAGGGATAGATATCGTATACGGGCTCTTCTTCTGCAGGTGTCTCGCATGCTCCGCTGTGGCACTTTCACGATATGCAGAGATTAAATCCTGCTTCCCCACGTATTGTTCTCGAAAAGAAGCCATGTCCTCTAGATTGTCTTGCATGAGCGACGATTGGCGGTAATATCGCTCGAACTCTTCAGACGTCGAAGGAACTCCGTGCATACCATCCCGTACCTGACGTCCGTTCGGATCGGTTACGGAAACCAGGAAATCCGAAGTCGTTTGCCGGTTTGCTGGTTCGTATCCCATATCGATAAAATACCGCCTTGCCTCGTTCGCCGGACCAAAGAAGACCATTCGGCCTTCGTAGATCAAGCAAACCTTGTCAAACATCTCATACAGCGACTCTCCTGCTTGATAAATCGAAACAATGGTAGTCACCCTGAGGAGGTTGGTTGCAATCCGCAAAGCATGAACATATTCAATGGCAGTGGAGGCGTCCAGTCCCCGCGTGGAACTCAAAGACAGCGTAAACACCACAAGCGTCAGAAAAGGTGACTCCAACGTACTTGTCCCAGCAAGCCAACAGATTCCTGGTTGCCAATATTTCACTGATCGACACTCTTTTCTTCTCCCCACCGGAGACCCCTCGCAGCGCAGCATCTCCAACACGTGTGTTTTTCACGTGTCGCAAGCCAAACAAGGTCATCAAGACATTCGTGATTTCCATCCAGAACTCCTTGCGCGACAATCCTTGAGCACGCGCTCGAGGAACACGTGCCTTTGCAGCAAAGCCGATTGTCTGTTCGACAGTAAGAGTTGGGAAGTGTACGTCATCTTCGGGACAGTATTGGACATCTCCACGATAGTGAAGACGGATGTCCTCTGGAGAGAAAGAGTTGTAGTAAACTTCCCCTTCAACGGCATGAAACTCATCATGCCGGTTCGCTAATACTTTGAGGAAGGTGGAACACCCTGATCCCGGCCGGCCGAGAACAACTGGTCCTATCGTCAGGCTCTAAGTTGATTTATTCGTGTGGCAACAACATACGAAGCATTTCTCCAGGCCGAACGACACCCTGAAAGCCACTTATGATGTTGCGCAGATGGGGATGTCGGAGGTTCTGGATGGAACGTGTAAGATTCGTCGGATGGAGAAGTGAACCGAGGGTGGATTGCAATGACGACGAGGTGCCTTTCCCGACTACTCGAAGCTGGTCGAACAACACTCCGAGCTCGCGTGACTTGATGTCAGCCTCATCACGCCTGCGGAACCGAATTTATGGTCAGATACGAGATAGAAATGTGGAAGATCGTGCGACGCACCTTTTGAGTACGTCCCGCAAAACCGCCTCAAAGTCAAATGCCTCACCGACCACCTCGGCAGTCGGGGATTCCTCAGGGTGCCCGATTTGTATTCGCTGGCTTGGGGCTGTAGGCATTCTACTCAACGTATGTCGGAGCGCACCGACTCCTCGCGGATCGAAATAGTCCAGGTCAACGTGAGATACACAAGACACCGCGCGGGGTCGGCTGCGCCCTCGAGCTTGCTGAGCGTATCTCTGATCTGCCCGACTCGCGGAAACTATGGATGAGTCGGCCAGGCCAAGCACCGCATGAAGATACTCGGTGTTTCCCAAATCTTCTAGTATCGCATTGACAGAGTCTGGCAGGATTCGTTCACCGTCTTGAGCCTCGTTGCCTTGGGACATGATGGACGGAAGTCACTTTGTCGGTGAAAAGGTTGGAAATAAACGATCACAAAAATGAATAGGAGCTTACCTGACTAATGATTGATCATTGCGTTCTGAATTCGGCGTGACTGACTGATTAGGCTGACAATAATTAGTCATCCAAAACACTAAGCGCTTACGTCTGACTCAGTCCAAGCCTTGAAAGTGTGCATCACAGCAGCGCCGGTGACGATTCGCACGTTGAAAAGCTTATCCGCACTGAATACCGATATGCTCGGTAGAGAGCCAGGAAATTTCTGTTTCAAAAAACATCAACCTATGTGTCGGTTTTGTGCACTCGCAGCACTTGCTGCGGGAAAAGAATTGCAAGGATAGATTGTGTTCATTCTTGAGGCACTCACCGAAGAATCTAACATTCCCGTGTTTAATAAAATGGATTACACTGAATGTGAGTTTACAGTATGATCGCGGGTATGTTCAAGTAGGCAGGGAATCAGTAGACGTGAGTCATGTGACAAAAAGGGAGCCAGATAACATGCCTCCGACGGCACGGAGTGAAGAGACTTATAAGAAAGCTGGAGTGTGTAAATTGGTCACCAGTGCAACGTTTGGGAGTTGCTACTTACCTGAATCGTTTTGTACATTATAATGGCACGGTCGGTGAAAACCGAACTTTGAGTTGCGCAATGAGATTAATGAAAACTGACGCTTCGCGCGACTTCCCAATTCTTTTAGTGACCGCCGGATCCGTCTCTAAGAGATCCGGCGTGTGTTAGCAAGAACTAGGCTTCATCAACGAGGTTGCTCACACTGAGACTTATTGGTGGGTATGACGAGCCCTCGCTTGCAGAATACATATTTCCTGTGCCAACCTGAACAATTCCGTTCGTGCCTTCTGTTCCGTCACTCTGTGATACTTGCAGCATTGACTCGGCAGAGAATCTCTGAAAACCACTAACTCGACACCTGCGGAGCTTAGGAGGGGAATCCGAGTACTCACAGGTACGAAACTGTGAAAACACTGAGGTTGAGGATTGTTGGGATACGCGTAGTAGGCACTGTGACCATCCCGTTCATCCTAATCGGTTTTCGATATTCGTCAGCACGAATTGTATTATCACATGAAGATACTGAGACGAATTGGCACACACCGAGTCCGAACTAGCATAGATATAACTCGACGATGTGCCATAGGGATGGTGGATCATCCTGAAGCACAGAACATTGGACGCAGAAGAAAGACGCCTGAGCGAGATCTTGAAACAGGGAATTCCCGGACCCTCTTTGGACTATTCCCAGTTGGTCAATGGATTTCCCGACTTCCTGAAGGTGGTAATACAAAGGAGGCGCCTCAGCACTCCCAGTAATAAAACAAGAGCAAGGAAGGTTGTGGAAACGAGGGGCACTACCAGGTGGTAGGATGTTTGGTTGATAGGGCTTCTGATGCGGCGGCCACAGCCAACTGCCACCTGTCTCACATCAAGTTCGGGTGTTTTCTCAGACAAGTCTGGCGGCGGACATATAAATACCAAGTGTGCGCTGGGGCCGTACATTAGCCGATTGTGTCGGCTTCAGAGCGGCGCTCAACTTCTAGCTTTCACTCACTGCTGATACTAGTAGTACACGCTCATGATATTCTCGGAAATTTTCTCCATCTCGTATAATATCGTCATCGTTGGGCCACACGAAACAATGCCTATATAAGAATTTGCGAGTCTTGATCGGACCCCGCCCGAGGGATAACCTCAGTGTGTTACTCACGGCCTACGGGTACAGTATGGGTCCAGCATGCAAGGACGCTTGCAGGAATTATTTATGTCATGGTAACACTCGGGCCCACTGGCTAATGACTCAAAATTGAATCTGACAACTTAAGCCTTCGAGGTATGAGGAGGCAAAATTATTTTGAGGATTTAAGGAGGATATTCGGTGCACGCGTTCTTTCTCTCCACCTCTGTTGTAATGTGCTTACGGGCCTAAGCCAAACAGGGTCGGTGCATAGCGCATTGCCATGACCATACGCCCCCCAATACGCGACTTGGCACGTGGATTTCATATGGTAGGTCCCTTGTCAAGTTTTCTGCGCGCGAATGTCTTGCATTCATAGTGAGCCCCCATAGCACAAACTTTCCATTTATCCCCGTGAGTGTCAATCTATTCATATCTTAAGGCACTCGGTGATGGGATGGATGGACAGCGATCGACTGGCCGGTTTACTAATGGGATCGTGGGTTGGTCCCAAATTAAAAGCGTGAGACTGCAATATGGCCTACATAATAGACCACATGCGCAATGCCCCGTCCGTATTTCACCCCCCGGTTCCGTACTAGACGCCTCTAACCATCATGTCGCTCTCATTGCCGAGAGCTGAACTCACTGGCGTCTTCTTGGAGTCGCTCTCATATGGTGCGCCGCGGCAAGCCTGATTGATACAATCTCCGTCATGATCGCTAAACGAGATTCAGGTGTATATATTTTGATCTTCATACAGTGCATGCAAGTTTTGCGACAAAGACACTCTCGACCGAGTGACTACCTTGTTGGAACCGCTGTCTCACTGTACATCCTTGTCACCGCAGTGAGTAAATTGCATATCGACTCACCACCACCGCGCCTCATAGATCCTCTTGAAGCACCTCGTGATTGACATCATGCGCAACATGGAAGCGTTCACAACGAGTATGGGGACTCCGGATTTCGCTACCAATTATTATTCCAACTTTGACACATGGAAAAATATCGTGAAGAGTGCGCTGTATGTGGCAGTAACAATCATATCAGACGCGTTTATCGTAAGTCTGGTTTCTCCCATGCACTTACCAACTGTAATCTTGGCGCGATATTAGCTGTATCGCACGTTCATTGTATGGGGTCGAAAATTCTTTGTCGCTGTCATTCCTTTCTTGCTCTTTTTAGCTGATATTGGTGAGTATTCTTTTCGTCTAACAGGGATGCCGCTTGAGAATAAATGCAGGGGTTGGTATCCTCTGGGTGTACACACTCAGCCTTATCACACCAGGCGAGAACGTGTATACTGATGCGCTTTCTGTACGCGTCAAGGTATTCTATTCGATTACCCTCAGCATGAATTTCATGTGTACAAGTCCGTTTTTTACCTCTTGCATTTACTTTGAACTTGATTTGTTTTCAAAACTCAACAGTTCTTATCGCGCTCAAGATTTGGAAAATCCAGAGAGCTGTTGCGCCATTTACAAAAGGGAGCCAAAATGACTTGTCTCGCTTGGTAGCTATCATCGTCGAATCTGGTGAGTCGGATGCATAATCATTGTTTTTGAATACAATGGTGGCGTCAATGATCAGGTTCTGTCTACTCGGCGATTCTTGTGGCAATGATAGCCACGTACGCCAACAATTCGCCAGCCATGTTTATTTTCCTCAACACCGTAAGTCAATTAATGCCTGACCCAGTGACAACGCAACCATTTCTTACTTACTATCCATTCTAGATGGCCCCGATAATCGTGAGCACGCACTTCTAATGTCCGATGCGAATAAATGCTGAACAGGAGCAAAATATGATCTCCCCTTCGCCATGTAGGGTATTGTGGTAAGTGGCGCCATTCGTGACACATCGGCCGATGCTCACGCTCTCATGTATCACCGCTCTCTAATCCTGGATCCCTGCTCGGGTCTAACGCCACGACGACGCCTTCATCACGTCACCACGCTACACGTAGTTCTCCTCTGTCATCGTCCGAGTCGGTCTCGGTCTTTCGCACGGAGACAGCCATAGCACGCGCTCTCTCACGACGGGCAGCCGATCGCGGTGGGTCGCCCGCGCGAGCGGGAGGCAGGCCACGTCCCAGCAGCTTCTCTCCCCCAGTCTGGGATCCTTCCCAGGCGGAGGCGTCCAGGTTGCCCTGTCGCACACAGTCCACACGCACGTCGATGGGCTCCGGGGAATGGAGGATATTGAGATCGACATGGGAAGCAGTGATGTCAAACGCGAGTGCCTCAATGCGGTCTAGGTTTCATTTCTTTTTTCATGCTTGGATGCCGAGTACCCGCCCGTGTTCGGACGCTGGATCCCATCCAAAGTGTGCCCTGATTCACGGGATCCCAACTTCTTCTCCCATGGGTTTTTTTTGGTGATATCTACAGAGCGCCAGGATGATGATGGACTGTTTGGAATTGGCGTGGCTCGTGGTCCATGTAAGATTTTAGGATTTGTTTGTTGCATTGTGCTCTGTCATCCATTCGAATAGGACCTTTCACTCGTTTAAAATAACTACTCTGCCACCCCTTTCCGATTTTCAAGTGTGACTTGAAGACGACATCCACTACACAGCAGCCTGGTTACGAATGCACACATCATCATGATCAACATTCACACAGCAGGAAAAAGCCAAAGCGCATGCTACATTGCTCTTCTCATTCACTGGCTAAAAATACACTTGTCCACGACTTGCTACATTTGAATATTAATCATGAATTAATTTTTGACGCACACTGAGCTCCAGCGAGTGGTTTACCAGACAAGCTGACCACTGCCAAGAGAACATGTGAGCTCGTTTACTAAGAATCATGGCAGTGATACGTACCCATCCACAAGGTAGTCGCCACCAGTCATGTAGCTCGCGTGAGGCGAGAGGAGGAGCAAGGCCTGACCAACGATCTCCTTGGGCTAAAGAGGGAGACAGGATGAACACCACGGGGAGAAGCCGTAACGATAAAGAAAAAGGCTAACCTGTGCAAATCGGCGGAGGGGAACGTTCTCCCGCTGGTGCTGCAGGATATCCTTGTCCATGTGGCTGGTCTGATCTGTTTCGACTGCAGCACGCGCCCATGTCAGAGTCATCCTAATCGAGAAAGGTGAGGATCGGAGGGGCGCACCATAACCGGGGGAGACAGTATTGACGCGAATGCCCCTCTCGGCCCACTCAGCAGCAAGTCCCCTGGCAAGGTTGCGGACTGCGGCTTTGGACGAGTTGTAAAAGGCCTTTCGCAAGATTCAGCACTCTCGGGAATCCCGCTGACGGAGCACTGACCTGAGTCAAAGGCTGGTTGCGAGCGGCCTGGTTGATGATCTGAGCGCTCATTGAGGCAGTGATCACGATCGAGCCCTCTTGATTGCGGCCTTTCCAGAGCCTACAAGACGAGTTAACGTCGGCAGTGCTAACGATGAATGGAAAAGGCAACCTACTTGGCAGCAGCGCGGCAGGTATTGAAGACGCCGTATACATTTACACCAAAGACCCTCTGGAACTCTTCGTAAGTCAACTCAAATGCGGGCTTGACAACGGAGATGCCAGCATTCTAAAGCGCAAGTGAGAAGAGACGATGCATCAGAAACTGAAAAACAAACGGCAATGATACCATCGATCTCCTTCTGCATATCTTGCTCGATCTGTTTGAACGTCCCTTGCAACTTGTCAAAGTCGCACACGTCACATTGATAGGCCTAGAGAGTGTGCAGGTGAGAAAGAAATGTGCGGCGGACGGACCGAGCGCGCACGTACTCGGACTTTGACGCGCGGAAACTCATCCTGGATCTGTTTGGCGATCTGAGGAGCGTCTTTAGATTGCCTTAGGTAGTAGACTTGATTAACGAAAAAGGAACAAAGAGAAAACTGGTGAAGAAAACCTGTAAATAATGGCTACGTTGGAGCCTGCTTGGGCGAGACCATAGCTGAACGCTTTGCCAATCCCACGGTTGCCACCCGTGATGACGACGGTTCCTGGAGGTATACGCAGAGCATTAACTTATCATGATTCCTCTGTCCAAGCATAGATGACGAACCTCTGAGCTTCAAGGACTCTGCAGTCTGGTGTGGGGCCGACATGTTGGATAGACAACCTGACAACTGAGACTGCACAATTGGGAAACTGGGGGAGACGTGGAGAGGTCCCAGAGGCAAGTACTGGGCTTTTATGCACCCCCTGAAGCCCCTCTGCGATGACCTTGACAAAATCGACGTCACTGATCCATTCTCAATACTATGCCTGCCTAATCGAGCTCCAGACTGCGTCAATTTGAACTCCACAGATCGAGTGACCCTACCCTCGATCCACTTGTCCAGCCCCTCGCCAATAAGATCCGGGCCAAGCCGCTGTTTCGATCAGCAACCCTTTGAATTGACTCTTTTAAGGAGAAAAAAAAATCAACACATTCGAACTCGGCAATGTTATCCTGGGATACAAGTCGTGAGTAGATGACCCGACTCAGTTACTCAGTGGTGTTAGGAACTTATTAGCTGCCGGTATGACGTGACTGCCCGTATATGTGAGACATGTTCAGTGTTTCGACTTAGCCCACATTGGCAAGTTTACTTCAGGTACCTCTCTATGGAACACGGATCGGGCACTGGAACCCAGCCAAGTACAACGCAAGGTTTGCCACATGCGCAGTGATCAGTGACCACAGCTGTTCCGGTGCAGCAAGTGCAAGATCGGAGGGTGGCACATATTCACCGCACTGAATTGAACCGAGAGCAGTGAATAATTCTTTTTACACAAGCACGTCTTCTAAGAGTTCTCAGCCGCCAAGATCGCCAGGGAGAATAGAATTGGTGGCGATCGGATCCAGACCTGTTCGACAGGGTGCCGCAACTCGAAAGTGCTCGATATCCCGGCCGCAAGGGAGATCTGGGATGGAATTTGTGTAGTAGGGGCAAGGAACTGTGATCAAAATCGGATTCGGGGAAGGCGGTGAAAAACTGCATCGCCCTAGGTCCGATTCACCTGGAAATCATGGTATGTCACGATCCTTCCTAATTCGAACCTGCTACGGGAAGCATGGTAGGCTGGAGCACCAAGTTGAACGATCGGGGTAGATCATAATCGTGGAATTTTGGGCCGGCGTTGGTAAAGTTGAGGGGTGAATGAGACGAGTGTGAGACGACGAATCAAGTTCGCAGGATTTGAAGCTTGCGTTCTCTAACGAAAACAAAGGAATGGTATACATCTTGTCGGATCGTCTCTGAAGTTGCACCGAGTCGGAGAATCCCATGTTCTCCCCTTGTCTCAAAGCCAGGACGGGGTATGTCGCTCAGGCCTGTACGGAACCGTACCTGTTGGCCCAGCACCCCAACCTGTTTATCTTTGATACCTACCTTTGACTACCACCTGGCTGGAGCCTAGCGGACACAGGCTGGGGCCACCTATGGGAGCCGCTGGAGAAACCACTGCGAGTTTAATAGCGACCATGGCCACGGTTACCACTGCCTCCGAAGTTGGTGGTTTACTGTGTGAGTGGGTGAAAAAGCCAGAAGTGGCTTGAATTGGCGCGCGTCACATGATCATGAAATCAGAATACCACTGATGACCAGGTTCTAACTGGACTCTGCAAAGAGCGTCCGCTCAATCGTAGGTGACGCTGCGCAGCAAGTTCAAAACGTTACAGCTCTGTATTCCCAGGCCACCGCAAAGAGGGATCAGACAGGTCCCGACAGCACTCGCTCGTTTGGCTCGAATTCAAGTTCCAGACTATCATCAGGCCCTCGACAACCCATCACCTTGTCGTCATTGTATGCTTGATGACCGTTTGGTGAACTGGTTGTCCGGCGCAGGACCAGAAACACGTTTAAATACATTGAAGGGGATGGGGAGGCTGCTCAGAACCGGGCGACAGCCTGGACAAATATTCTCTATGTTCACCCCAGCGAGATCTATGCAGCTATTGTGCTCTTGCAAGCTCATAAAACCCATTTTCACATCTCGCTCGTGGTGACAGACATGTAGTGAGTGTCAAATATCCTGATGAGTGCATGCGTGACAGAATTACACAGGAACCGGCGCGAGAAAGTAATTCAGAAAGAGATGGTTCGGTCTGTATTTGCGTTCGGTCGCATTGCCGAGGTAACCAGATCACCTTCAGTCTCGAACGCCGTCATGACCCACTTTCATAGTCTCCTTCATCCTCAACCATGTATTGATCGCCTTTGAGTGCGTTGAACGAGCGCGTCGACATATCATATCTTATTATTACATTAGCTGCTCGCATCCCATGAGAGAAGATCTTCAACCTCGTCGGCGCAGACGTCCACAGTAAGACTGACTGACTGAATCTGCTCGCGCTCTTTCCCAAAAGTGAGCACCTGCTCATACCAACAGGATCATGATTGACGAGATCTTCAAAGTGCCCACTGCCTCGCACGTGCCGTCGTACAGCTCCAGACGGTCAGTCTTGCATCACCCACGTTTCAAAAGTGCTACGAGACCTGCGTCTACCGGACCCAGTGAATTGAATGCGCGTGAATAGTGATCGTCCCTAGCTAGTTATGATAGCACAGAAGTAATGGAGGCACGCCTGTCTTGCAGAACCGTGGGTGGTGGTGGTGGTGTTTGGACACCAACCATGTGGATAGGCATGATGGTTCGGTGACAAGTCATCGGTATGTGTATGTTGGAAACGGTGTATCAGGGTGGTGGTCGATCACAGATCTGTACAACCTGTGATGATATATGACTTGCGGAAATGTGTACAATGGCGCCGGCCCAGGACGGCGGGAGCTACCACCGTTGGCAACTTGAAGAGCATTTCTCGACTGCTCTTCCTCGCACACCAGGTTTATGCGTATGCGGTCTTCCGTCCCCGTCCTGCTCATCCCACAGTTTCCAACCGACATCCACATCGTCCGCATCTCCGTCACCCACAACACGCACAACACACGGATGATCCCCTCTCTCCGCAGGCGATATTCTCCTCCACCTCGGTATTCATCGCGGGGAACCAGATGCTACGCAGATCCCGAGACATGCGCCTAGCAGCAGCGTGCATTTCCGACATACCTTTCTTGCTACCCACCTCCAATATCGGACGACGATTCCGACTCGAATATGTTTTTCGATCGATATTATGCATGGCATTTGGAAAGCCCGGGGAGCAAGATCATTCATTCGCTGAACATAGAACCTCGGTAAGAGAGCCTGACACTGGGCTATATCATCCCATCCCTCGTTCTGCATCATCTTCACGTGCTCCTCGGTGCAATCCGTGCACATTGGCAGGACCCTTAAGGTGACCGAGAGTGCTAATGAGCCGACGACATTTTTGGAATTTGTGTGTAGTCGCCAAATAGTCACCTAAGGCAACATAAGTTGAAGCCAAAAAACGTAAGTCATGAAGTGAAATGGGGAAATGAAACTATGCTCTGAAAAAAAGCTAGATTCACTCTGGAAACGGGTTTTTTGGGTAGATTGACTCATGGTGAGGGTTGTTGCCCTTTGCGACGCTGATATGAAAGATCAGGCTAGTACTGACGGCAATCATACCATAGCGGATTCGCATCTCCAGCAACGAGAAGGGTCTCTGAGTCCATTCCATGGCTGCAGCCCTGCGTAAGCACTAAAACTGCTGCCGACCTAAGCATTCATTTCAGCTGTTTACAGATAAGCTGGGCTGTGTACATACAGTACGCCAGTGATCGGATGCCCAGTGAGACTCATCTTGCTAACGTTATTCATCACACACTTCTTATGAAATGGGCACCTAGATCACCTGTGTTTGAGGCGAAGACCAACCACACAAGGAACGTTCTACCACCAACATCCCATCGATCGACCAGTCCTCCACGGCTTCGCACTTGGTATCCCAAAGATGAGCAATCTGCACGGATCCTATGCCTACCATGACACGTTGAATGGCATATTCTACGGACCTGGCTGTGTGCTCACGGCCCTGCCAAAGTTGCTCTCTGTCCTGGGTGGCAGAAAGGCATTCATCGTCACGGGCAAGTCTCTCTGTGACAAGGTCAGCCTTCATAAACGTCCATCCATTCCGTCCCTATGCTGACGCACAGCTCACACTCAAGACGAATGTGGTAAAAACAGTCGAAGAAATCCTGAAGAGAAATAGCACCTTTGCTGCTACCTTCTCCGAGATAGAGCAGTATGCTCCTGTCCAGGGCATCATTCGGGGAATTGAGGCGTTCACCACTGCGGAAGCCGACATCATCATATCCATAGGAGGTGGCTCGCCCATCGATGCAGCAAAGGCCATCATCTACCGTCTCCATCATCAAAACGGAAGCAACTTTCTTAATCACATAGCCATTCCGACCACCTTGAGTGCAGCCGAGTACAGGGTGGGTTTATCATAACCCACAGATACCCCCCATCAATTATTTATCCCAATAGGGTGGTGGCGGCTATACGGACGAACAGGGAAACAAGGTTGGCGTTTCCGACCCTATGATCGCACCTGCTGGCATCATTCTCGATGCCGAGTTGACATTGTGCACTCCGGAGGAACTATGGTGTGCCTTGATGCTCTGTTTCGCATCTTGTGCTCAATATGAGATTCCCACAGGCTATCGACAGGCCTTCGAGCTTTGGACCATGCTGTTGGTATGCCATCCTCTATGTCTAAATGCCGTCCTCCATTAAACGCTCGTGTTGAATCACAGAGAACCTCTACAATCCAGTTCTGCCTTATCCCTTGAAGGTTCTGTGTTATGCCGCTATATCAGATCTCTTCAAGTATCTCCCAAAGAGTAAGGCACAGCCTGGAGATTTGGAAACGAGACAGAAACTATTGACCGCGGCATGGATGAGTCTGTGGCCTCTCAAGGTCGAGAAATACGGGTGAGGAACCTACTCCAACTAGGGGCAATCCTCATGCGGTCTTTCGTAGCTCTCTCGGATTGTCACATTCGCTTGGCCGCAGACTTGGAGAGACCTACGGAATTCCGAACGGAATCGCATCTGTGAGTGAAGTAGATCCACAATCTGAGGACTTGAGTAGATTGTTAAATACTCTGAAAGTGTTTAACGCTTGCTTCTGTTGTTATACTTAAAGCCGATATTGCAAGGTCTGAAGACAAGGCAGCTCTAGCGGAATCATTGTTTTATCTCCGAGAACCATCTACTGGTTCGGTCGAAGGAGATATCAAAAGACTGGGGTGGAAGATTGATGAGTATGCGTACTTTTCTTTTGTTTCCAGCACGTGTGTTCCACTAGGACTGACGGCCATTCATCCAGACTCGTGCATATCCTGGGCCTACACCGCACGCTGGCCTCATACAATGTCCCTAAGGCCAACTTGTCTACCATTGCAAAGTTGGCCTTGGGAGATGGCCACCCAGAACACCAATCTAGAGTCGAGGTCTTGCTTGAAAGCATTTATGATGTATAATTGGCTATGGTATGTTGTGTTTTATGGTGGATACCTGTATATACCACTCTATCTACGTCCTCTAAGCGACTAGGAGGCAGGAATTGGGCCGAGTGGACTGTAACGGGCATCTTAGAGTAACGGTCTGGAATGAGCCCGGATTTCAAGTTGAACACACCCTTAGTAAATGATTCCAATCCGTGCATGTCGATCACTTTCGTGTGATGAATAGAGGTAGGGGTGTTCTGTGGATTAGGTGTGTACGGGTACAGGGGTACTACTATGTGTTAGGTAAGGAGTGTGTGTGGGCGAAAGCCTTAGGGCTTTCCGGCCCGAGGCAACATCGTGCTGGGGAGAGCAAGCTGCGAGGGTGGGTTGGGCACCGAGCAGAAATGGAATGCTCTCTGCAATGGAATGTGCGACAGACGAGTGAATGTTGTGAATGAGGGAGGCGATCTGAGAGAGGGAGTGGTGGGTGGGTGCGAAAGAGCAACGAAAGAGGAAGCAGCAACGATTGGCTTTGTTGCTGCGAGGAGGCGAAGTGGGCAGAGGAAAGGATCTACGCCACTTCGCTTACTCATGCACGGACTAAATTCTAGCATGGTTTCGCATCTCAACTATCCTAGAATGACATCTGCTGCGTTTGTTCGGACATTTATGGGGACCGTGATGCTGCTTCCCCTTCTAGTAAACACAGAACAAGCTTCGTTTTTTTTGGACAGAGTTGACCACAGCTGAGGTGCGTACATTCCCTCGTATTAGTGAAGTAGTTATGCCGACCACACCCGTAGCTCGTTCGTCATCGATGTCCTTCAAAAGACAAAAATGGTGAAGAAACATTCCTGACTTACTTCTATTGCCAGTGCGATTTTCGGATGAGACGGTCCACGAACCCTGTTAACTTGAAGTCAGCGTTCCATTCTGCCCAGCTGACACAACGTCTCTGCACTGTAATGATCGACCCACAGGATCTGCGGGACGAGCTACTGAGAGCGACACTCCTGCTGGCACCTTTTGCAACGTCAATAAAATATCACATTACCTGTCAAAAGTCGCAGCGATATACCCTCGAAAGCCCCTCGTTGTCATCGATGCATTGAACGAGTGCAAGGAAATGGAGAGCCTTGTTGAAGGGCTCAGAGCGTTCAATGATTGGGCTAATGGTTGTGTATCCAAGATTTCGTTGGGTGCAATGCCAGATTGATGCGCTTGAGAAATGTGCCTCTGTATTGGATAATCGGAGGCTGTTCGAGAGTCTTCCAAAAGGATTGGACGTTGTTAGTGACTGCCCTACGACCCATGCGCATACGGGAACTTCTTGAAGGGCTCACGACCGACCAGATACTGTGAGCAATGTGCTCAACCATTGAAAGATAGCTTCCTCCTCCGTGGCAAGGGGTACTTCCTCTTGTTAGGCTTCGGGTGTCTTTGGGCTCCTGTCACAAAAATATGTCTTCATGGAGGCGATATGTGCGGGGTATTTCCAAAGAGTGGATAGGTGCAGACCGATCGGATGGACTTGAGATAGGGCTGCTCCCTACGAGGTGTCCGACGACAACTTCGTACGGGTGATCGTTGCCTCTGGCAGGCGTAAAGTATGACCGGAATTCATATGTCAACACAGCGGTTGTATAACCATAACCTGTGCCACGCTTGACATTTTCATGGCCGGATAAATCGTGTGCGCGTATAACCTTCAAACCTAGATAGAGATGCCATACATGAGGTCGTTGTCCGCGGCCAACTTTGACGTAAAACCTTCGGGCGTGAATCGCGTGATTGGCGATGTCAGAACTGAGATGAGCCCATCATACCATGTCAGCGAATCAAGAGGTCATGCTTGGTAGCATTTGCGTTCCACACGTCGAGGCAGACACTGTACTTAGTGGTAAGCGTCAGATAGTCATTTTATCGGCTAACAGAAGCATGACTTCGAGGACCGAGAACCTTCATAGCCTCGATGATGCCGAGCATATAAGTTTCCCATCCCCGCGGAACTGAAATAGAAGAATTTCTCTGTCGAGTGTGGGCCGTGTGGCAGAAGTACCCGGCTATCATGATGTCGGATCAATCTTAATCGGCGAGCACTGGCAGTCGAACCAGAAAGAATAAGTACCAGACTGAAACCAATGAGCACTGGTGACAAAAGTGGACAAAAGTACTTGCGCCTGTATGCTGCAGAGTTGCTGAGCAGTCCTGAAACTTGAAGCTGGCGTTACTAGACCGGACCCGACTCCGGGTGCACCAGTTTAAACTTTTGTCACCGGGCTAATCGACAAATACAAGACAACATTCCTCGGTTGAGCAAAGTAACGTCACAACACCCTTTTTTCTTCAGTTCAGTAGACTGCTAGATGACATACTTCCGAGCCTGCCGGTGAGTCCATTGAATGGTAGGTTTGTTTCACGCAATTGAGTTCGGTACAAAAAGCGTGGGAAAGCACCAAGGCTGAACTTGAACGATTGAACAACTCAGGCTACTAGTTCTTTGGACAGCCCTGTGCCGGTAGATCGGAGCTCACTCGAATCAAATCGGGGCACACAGGCACCTCCGACAATCGTACACAAAGTACCCAGGTCAATCGCAACCGTTTAATCGCTACTAATCGATCTCAGCAGATTAAGGGTGCAGACCTTTGAAACTTGAAGCCCGTGTTTTGCCACGCAAATGGCCCGTTCCGAGTCCATAATAGTCCAACTGTAGGTGCGGCTTCAACTGACAATGACATAGAGATAAACAAATGGATATCTGCAGACTATCAACAATGGATCTTAGATCGATAACAGAGCGGCCATCAAATGCCGACGGTGCAAGGAAATTGTTGCATGATCTGCAGATCCACGCCTTGCTTAGAATCAAAAGGGTGAGACCGTCATGATCTGCATAAAATTAAGTGAACATCGACTATTCTCTTCTCGCCCAGGCTGTACAATACTCCGCAGACGCCTCTAGTCACCATGCTATCATTGCCAAAAGCCCAACTCGCTGGCGTCTTCTTGGAGTCGCTCTCGTACGGTACGCCGCGGCGAGCCTGCCAGTGATACACTTCCATCGTGATCGCTGACCAAGGTTCAGGTGTATATATATCGATCTTCATACAGTGCATGCAAGTTCTGCGACGAAGACACTCTCCACCGAGTGGCTACCTTGTTGGAACCGCTGTCTCACTGTACATCCTTGTCACCGCAGTGAGTAAATTGCATATCGACTCACCACCACCGCGCCTCATAGATCCTCTTGAAGCACCTCGTGATTGACATCATGCGCCACATGGAAGCATTCACAATCAATATGGGGACTCCGAACTTTGCTACCAATTATTATTCCAATTTTGGCACATGGAAAAATATCGTGAAGAGTGCGCTGTATGTGGCAGTAACAATCATATCAGACGCGTTTATTGTAAGTCTGGTTTCTCCCATGCACCTACCAACTGTAATCTTGGCGCGATATTAGCTGTATCGCACGTTCATTGTATGGGGTCGAAACTTCTTTGTCGCTGTCATTCCTTTCTTGCTCTTTTTAGCTGATATTGGTGAGTGTTCTTTTCGTCTAACAGGGATGCTGCTTGAGAATAAGTGCAGGGGTTGGTATCCTCTCGGTGTACACACTCAGCCTTATCACACCAGGCGAGAACGTGTATACCGATGCGCTTTCTGTACGCGTCAAGGTATTCTATTCGATTACCCTCAGCATGAATTTCATGTGTACAAGTCCGTTTTTTACCTCTTGCATTTACTTTGAACTTGATTTGTTTTCAAAACTCAACAGTTCTTATCGCGCTCAAGATTTGGAAAATCCAGAGAGCTGTTACATCGTTTACAAAAGGGTGCCAGAATGACTTGTCTCACTTGGTAGCTATCATCGTCGAATCTGGTGAGTTGGAATGCATAATCATTGTTTTTGAATACAATGGTGGCGTCAATGATCAGGTTCTGTCTACTCGGCGATTCTTGTGGCAATGATAGCCACGTACGCCAACAATTCGCCAGCCATGTTTATTTTCCTCAACACCGTAAGCCAACTAAGCCTGACCAGTGATAATGCAATCTCTCATTTAGCAACCATTATAGATGGCCCCAATAATCGTGAGCACGCTCTCCTGAAATCCGGTATGAATAATTGCTGAACAGGAGCAAAATATGATCTCCGCTTCGCCATGTAGGGTATCGTGGTAAGCGGCGCCATTCATGACCTATCGGCGACCGACGCTCACGCTCCCATGTATCACTGCTCCTCCAATCCTGCTCCTTCGGGTGGGTCTGACATGTGCTCACACCATGACACGACACTTCAGTTCTCTTCCGTTATCGTCCGGGTCGGCAACGGCCTTTCGCACGGAGACTCAGACATGCACCGCACGAAACCGTGCAGGATACAAAGTCCGCTGCAGTGTGCGGTGGCGGACGGGACGCAGAGGAGTAGGTCCAACGACAACATGACCCTCTCGCTGGCCTCTTTCCCGCAATGCGGCATTCAACTCACCTTGTCGCATGCGGGGCACATGCACGTCGATGGGCTGCGTGGAGAAAGACCCCATCAGACGAGCTTGGGGAGCTCAGATGATATGGTCGTGGGGAAGCGTGAAGGCTTTGATGTGGTCTAATCTAGCTTTTATTGTCATACAGTCGTTCGTTTCATCTTTGGTTTAGAGGGTGGATTCTTTTAAAAGGTTTTGCGTGTCTCGTACGATCCTGGAACGTTTGGGGTGGCTTATTCAACGTTGTGTTGCAGCATCGTACACGTTCCCGATTGCACACTAGCGTCTGTGAGTACTTCGAAAGTTCTGATTATGGAGAACTCCACCAGGGAGTTGTCCGACGCGGCAGCGACCTCCGAAAATAACCTAACATTGCTTGAGGACGAATATTGTGAGACATTTCCTGGCACTTGGTTGAGTCTGAAATCGATGAGAAAACACCAGAGTCGCCACTGATAGGGGTTATCCGACAACTTTTTGTGTAACCACACATACTTGCCCACTGCTCCGGCTTCGATGTATACGTAGGTCGTTCTCTCCGTCACGAAACGGTGGAAAGCTTGGGTGTTGCTTCAGTCGGTTATACCCAGTCCCGTCGTGACTCGCTCGGCACTATTTTCTGAGCACACTTTTACGTAAATACTTGTCACTGGCTGCGAGACGTCTCCCCCGAGTTTGTATCGGATAGTGGCATTTGGCGACGCATCTGAGCCTGTTTCGCTCCCCGACGTATCCGTCACTAAATGCTCCGACTCGGAGTCAAATTATCAATGATGGCCCTGTCTCTGTTTTTTTGGTTTGTTCGTTCTTTCTCCTGCCAGGTCGAAACAGGGGGTGTGGCAACTGCCAGTGCCAGTGATGCGACTCGGATGAGGCACCTGCTCAGCTGCTGCTTGGGGGTCTTACAGTAAACGTCGGTGCCATTCATTCCGACTTGATCGAACTGAGGCCCGGGTTAGAAGATTATCCGTTCGTGGTCCATGTCATATGAGGCGCATGCCGGTGGATACTCAGCCTGCGCTGACCGTGATGTTCATCAAAGATTTAGAAGCCTAATGAAACTGAACTTGGAACTTGGAAGCGTGAAGAACGTCGCAAGGACCTCCAGCTCCCTCCGAGTCGTCAACACCGTTACCGTGATGCTCACTGCTGCAGTTGAGTGCTCGGAGAAATGGACGGCACATACTATGTACATCTTTATTCTCATCACTGCCTAAAAATACACATTGTCCAGTCTTGCTACAATCAAGCTTTTTTCATTCTTGGGCGTGGCTCGCGCACACAAATGGCGAGCAATCACTTTACCAAATAAGCTGACCACTGTTTCAAAGCGTCAGGATTGTTCTATCGATCATGGTCCGAAACACGTACCCATCCACGAGGTAGTCACCACCGGTCATGTAACTCGCATGGGACGAGAGCAGGAACAACGTCTGACCCGTGATCTCCTTGGGCTAAAAGACGAAGCTCTGAGAGAAAGCGTGGGAGGCGGGAAGGAACGTGCACACCTGTGCGAATCGGCGGAGAGGCACATTCTCCTGCTGGTGCTGCAAAATCTTCTTGTCTATGTCGCTCATCTCGTCCGTCTCCACTGCAGTGCATGACCACCATCGCCGTGTCACGTTAGCGTGTATGAACGCGAAGAAAGAAGGGGAGGCAGAGCAGACGCACCGTAACCAGGGGAGACAGTGTTGACGCGAATACGCCTCTCGGCCCATTCAGCAGCGAGTGCACGCCCGAGATTGCGCACTGCGGCCTTGGACGAGTTGTAAAACGCCTATCCATTCCATGGTATTGAAACGAGTGAGCACCCTCACGTCGAAAGGAATGGGAGACTGACCTGCGTCAAGGGCTTGTTCCGACCAGACTGGTTAATGATCTGCGCGCTCATCGAAGCGGTGATCACGATTGAGCCTTCTTGATTACGGTCCGCCCAGAGCCTGTGCAGCAAGTTCACGTGTCGCGTGAGTGGGGGATGTGGCTTATAGACGAGAAAAGTCGTACTTGGCAGCGGCCCGGCAGATGTTGAACACGCCATAGACGTTGACGTTGTACACCCTCTGGAACTCGTCGTGGGAGAGATCCATTGCGGACTTGACGACCGAGGTGTCGGCGTTCTAGCAACGTCAGCGTGGGTGGGATGAACAATCGATCATAAGGTCGGACACGAACGGCGATGACACCGGTAATCTGCTGTTTGAACTCTTCCTCAATGTGCTTCAACAGCTCTTGCAGACGGCCAAGGTCGCACACGTCGCATTCGTAGGCCTATGAGCCATGCAGAGGTAAGCACGATTCGACGACCCAAACCGACCCAGGGGGCGTACCCGGACTTGAACGTGCGGGAACTGATTCTGAATCTCTTTGGCGTCCTCAGGGGTCTGCTTGGAGTCCCTTTAGGTGGACACCCATGCGTTAACAAAGCGGAACGCAACAAGCAAGTCACAGAAAAGGTCACCTGTAGAGGATGGCGACGTTCGAGCCCGCCTGCGCGAGCGCAATGCAAAATGCTTTGCCAAGGCCACGGGTGCCACCCGCGACGACGACGGTGCCCCCGAGCTTCATGAATTGTGCAGCCTGGTGGGAGGACGACGACATGGTTGAGCTTTGAGCAAAAAACGATCTGAAAAGTGATTGCGTGGTGGCGAATGTGGTGGGAAGAGAAAAAAACCCTGCGGAACTCGATGGGGCGCTAGGGGGGCTTTATATATACGGCCTCAGAGGCCCCTCTGGATGGGGGCTCGACGAGCTCGACGTCACGTCCATTCGACACTATACTTGCCTAATCGAGCCTCGCCTCAATTGAATGATCGAGTGACCCTCACCCTCGATCCATTCGTTCAAGTTCGGGCCCCTCTCCCACTCAATGCGATCTTGCAAAGCCACTATGGCCTCGATCCCTTGAATTAACAGGAAAAAAAAAGGTCAACACCGAACCAGAGATGTCGCACACGCGTATGGTGAAATCAAAAAAAAAAGTGACTGCATTCATTCATTACCCCACCCCAGACTGCGCGACCGATCGTACCCCACCCCCACCAATATAGATCTGGGTAATGTTTTAGATCTCAGGTCGCTCGAAAATAATTCTCAGATATTCTCAGCGACTGAATCACTTACGATCGATGCTCATTATACCCTCACGACGCCGACAGTAACCTCCACGTCTGTACAGCCACACCCCCTAGAGGCATCCCCTCTCCCAAACGCTGACAGTACGCGTGAACTCGCCCATTGCGTCACCCCCAAAATGTCCGCATCCGGGAGACTCGTCCGCACATGCAGTGAGAGCGTCACAATGAGCGCGGGCGATGTCATTGTCGTTTGCACAATGCTCGGAGCATATTTCGGCGGATCGCCCGAGTGCGAACGCGCATGACCGTTCGACCGCGTCTGAGTACCCACAGCGTCGATCGTCATCTGCACGTCCACCGAGCGGGGCTGCCCGGCAGGCACGACCTGCCAAACATGCGGCGCCGGTAAATGCACGACGTGTTCATGGCGCTCAATCTACCGCGACCACTTTAGAGAAATAATCCCTGTATACATGCTTGCACTTGACGCACCTCCCTGATGACCCTCCAGAACGCCTCCATCCGCCCGGCAGGCCCGCCAATGCCGACGGGCACCATCAACCCACCCTTGTTCAACCCGTGAGATATCATCGGCGGCGCCGTCTGGAGTAAAACCCCGCCGAGCACCACACACGCAGCAAACGCCACATGCGCAGTGACGATCACCTCCAGCGCAGCAAGCGCCAGATCAAACGGTGCGTAGTGCGCCCTAATATATCACATGGGCACCAAACAATGAGAACAAAAACTTTTTTTTAGGACGTACACGTCTAGAACCATCTCGGCGGCCAAGATCGCCAGGCAGAATAGAATTGGCGGAAGGGCGTATGGATTCCGGAAGATGCGCTGTGCACCTGATCGGCGCTCCTCTGCTGCCGGAGGTGCTTGGTATCCCGACCGAAAGAGAGAGAGGGGCGATGGGATATGCTTGTTGGTTACTATTGGGGGTCGGGTCACTCAGGAGCAAGGACGTGACAGTAGGAAACCGGAACCCACTGCTCACTAGTACTTCATGTTGACCGAACACGGCAGAGGTGCCTACCAACGAGACGAGGACTAGACATACGAGCAGGACAGGGAAGCGAAGACTGCGCGCTGGGTGAGTCCTCTGTGATAAAGGGAATATGATCCGCGACTTACCCGAGCGTCTCAGGTATTTCGTCACCCCAGTGGTGATGGTGTCCATCACCTGCACCTCCAGCGCCTCCCACGACACCGCCACTATGTCCATGTCCGTGGGTATTACCGCCAGCAGATAACAGTAGATGCTCGACAGCCTCTTTCGCGACATAGACACCCGCGAACATTAAATACACGCACTGCGCAAACAACAGCGTCGTCGCACGACGCGCGGGACTAGATCCAACAATGCTCAATAACGTCATAAAAGTGAGATGAGCAAGACCAACCCATACATCCCGTCCGTTTTCGCTCTCATTTGTCTGGCAATGATAACAGGGCCAGCGACACCCAATGCGTCAAAAACGACCCAATAACCCAGTCCTGTACAAGCGAGCGAACCGATACTCTGACCACGTGTCCATAATAGCGCACCCAAAGCAAACTGAGCAGAAGCAGTGATCATGGCAGCCTTGCCCGTACAGGATACATTCTTGTTCTCAAGCGCGATGTGACTTGATTGGGGGGACGACATCGAATTCGAGGCTGCAGGAGATTGAGATAGTGAACGTGGGACGGCTTCGGGTCCCGGCAAGGCTATTCCTGTATTCGAGTTTGAAACCCACGGCGAGATCGGTGTAGGGGTGGGGGTAGTTTGTATATCCTTGGTCTCCACCTTGACCGACTGAGGCTGACCAGGCTCGAGAAACGAAAAAAAGTTGTGTGAAAGCGAATGTTTATGATGATGGCCACGTCTTGCGGTGATTCCGGAAGCCGCCGACCGTATACCACTGGGCTCCGAGTTTGATTTCGGTAAACCACCAAATGTGAAAGCGGCGTTGAATTCTTGCGCACCCGAGCCGACAATCTCCTCAGATTGGGTGGCCGGGATCAGAATGGGATCTGGGGAAGGTGGTGGAGCTTCTTCGTCGGCAGGCCGTTCATCCTCGGAGATTGTGGCGTGTGGTCTTGGAAAGAATATGGACAAGTTTCTGGAGTGGAGACGCGAATGTCGTCTGGTGTGACCAGGGGGGACCCATCCACCACCATCCGTCACGTGGATCTCGGGAGTACCAGAGGAAGGGAAAGGAAGAAATGGAGCGTGGGCGGGGAATGAGGAAGCAAGCGGTGAGGGGACTGACGGGACAAATGGCCCAGAGGAAATGGAGCGTGTACGAGAGTGGGCGATGGTGTTATCGAGTGGGACGAATGAAGTGCGAAAAGGTGAAGTTGGGGGCGAGTTGAGACTAGTCGTTTGCGGTCGACGAGCGGGTATTCCTGAGCCTAGCGGAAGAGGTAGGCTGGGTTTGTTGCGTGCTGGAATTCCAGGACCCAAGGGTGGGTGAGAGTGTGGGGCTGAATGGACGCGACTCCGTGGGGGAGATGGTGGAATAGCGAGACTCTGAACAGAAAGTGGGGGCTCTGGTGGAGTAGACCGACTGTTTTGGTGTACGACGGGATGAGTAGAATCACCAGTACTAGTTGGATTGCGTGCGTGCGTAGTAGACATGTCAGCAACCGGTTATGGTGCGTCAGTTTTGATCGAGTTTTGATGGCAACACGCAGCGTTATTAGATGCGAATGCGAATTGGCCCGGGAAGGCAAGGAATAGGAAACAGAACACCTGTCCTGCATGCTGTAATGAGATGTTGATGAGGGCATTAAAAAAGGTGTACTTGCACTTTCTCAGTATGCGCTGCCAGCTGTCCCGAAGGCGAGGCGTTAGACCGGAGGTGACGCAGAGTTTGACAGCTGCAATACTGTATTAGCCTACATTTCGTCTTGACAAGATGGCGATTCCTTACAGTACTTTTGTCAACTAGAAACGACGAATAATGCCAGCGTTGAGCGTCGTTTAACTCAACCAAGCGTCGGATGAGCACCGCCACCCCTAGTACTGAGATCACGATATATACGACTATAGTACTACTTATGTTCATAGCTACCTGAGGAAGCCTTATTGCCTTCATTTCGCTGGTCTTTCCACTGCAGAATCGACGGGTGATGCCAAATCCTAATCTAATCCCAGCGACAACCTGAAGCAAAGATACGTCTGCCATGCAACTGAGGACTAGGACTGGTTCCTGCTTACATAAGGCGACCTCGCTCTTCGTAGTATCCTTTGCCTAGTAAATTATACCCGCCAATGCCTACCCCCCACGACGTGCTCCGCATATCCATCGAGACACACAACAATACCTTTGAATCCCTGTTGAAACTCATACCACCAAAATACTACTTGGTCAAAGAAGACGGTGCAGATGCGGTGCGTGTTCGCGTTCGGGAATGACATCCTCGCGAGAATCCGACTTTTCGGGTGCAGGTAGCAAGCAAATACCAAAAACACAGCAAGAATAAAAAGGCGTCCAAGAAAGCCAGGCTCGAAAAGGTGCGCTCGCTGTGCTCTGTGCCACCATCCCGAAACGCAACTCGACGTGCCCTTCTTTTCAGCTCGATCCTGCCAATCAAAAATCGATCATAGAGATCCAAAATGAAGCAGCGCTCGAACACCAGGCAAAACCGAACCCCACAGGAATGGCGAAAGCACTTGTCTCGCTCTCGTCCGTGTCTGGCAACTCGGACGATGCGATGGACGTAGACGATCCTGATGACGATGACGATGACGGGATGGTTCCAATGCCTCAACCGGGAAGTATAGCAGTACTAAAGGACAGGTTGCACGCACGCATAGCAGCACTTGGACGTCCTGGCGCGCAGAACAACGAACCGGGGGATCGAGACGAGCTACTCGAGGAACGCCGGAAACAACGCGCAGCACTACGTGAGAAGCGGAGAAAGGATACGAGAGAACGCATAAAGGCAGAGACCGAGGGCAAAAAGGACAGCGGCAAGGCGAAAGAGAAGGTAAAAGATGGGGATTCAAAGAGCAGACCTGTGTCTACCAAGGTGCGTCCGCCCAGACTTTTGAGCGAGGTGCATCCAACGCCACTTTTTAGAACCAACTGCTCGTGACGGACTTACCTGGGTCATCCAAGTCTTCCGGCGTGAACGACGGCCCGCTTACCAATGTTGCTTTCTCTGCGCTCGCCGGTTCGACAAGCAAGAAAGCTGCTCAATTCAAGACCTCATCGAATCCCTCTCAAGCTCTTACGCAGCTCACCGCACGCAAGGAGAAGCTGGCGGCTCTTCCGGAAGAGAAACGCAAGAAAGTGGAAGACCGAGATCGCTGGGCGAAAGCCGAAGCGCGTGTAGAGGGTGTCAAGATCAAGGACAACCAGGGACAACTCAAAAAAGCGATCAAGCGAAAAGAAAAGGAGAAAGTACGCAGTAAAAAGAAATGGTCAGTTTCTGCTGCTGTTTATCGTGCTGCGACGACTAATGGCTTGCACAGGGAGGAAAGGAAAGAACAAGTGACTGCATCAATGGCCACAAAACAAAAGAAGCGAGCTGATAATATTGCTATGCGGAATGAGCGGCGAAGTGATAAAAGAAAAGGTGCAAGTAGAAAGTCGCGACCGGGCTTCGAGGGCAAGTCGTTTTCCAAGAACAAAGGAAAATCCTCAGGAAAAAATAAATAAATGCATTCTTTTGCCCTCTTATGAGACGACCTGCTATTGGTGTGCGACAAGTGAAGCAGGCTCCTCAACAGTCTCGCATCTCGACGACATTTAGCCGGGAGTAAGCTAATGAGCGGTATCGGTGTTACAACGCTAGCCCTTGTTCGGAGCCGGGGATGATGCATGATGAGGTCTGCCAAACTCACGTTAGTCTAGGGCTCAAGACTTCTGTTATGGTCAACAAGCGTGGGATGTTTTCAAGTCTGCATATGAAAGCTGCATCGTTCAAAATGCCTCGTCCTCTGAGTACAACTACTATGCACGTCTCGAATCGTTGGCTTCATCTCTTCGCTGACAAGTGCCAATTCGATATAGTATTTGCTTATGGCCTGTTATTTTTTGTACTATGGGGCCAACTACGATTCGTTGCGGTCCGGGCCGCTCTTCTTCGAGGTCGACAATTCAGCTCATCTTCCGCTCGCTCCGGACAAGCTTCAGCGCTTCAGCTTGGACTAATGTGAGTTAGTAGACTGCCACCCCGTTTGTCTTCCTTCCCCTCTAGTTCCGTGGTCCATCCATGGATTCTATCTCCATCCGGGCACTTACCCTACTTTTACCGCCCAACATGATCAATCACTCCGTAATCCAGCGCCTGTGTTAGGTTACGCTTCACTTTTGCACAACTCTCGTACGCCATCAGTGAAGATGCAATGTCGATCAGCGGATTCTACGACGCGGCCAGACCCCGCGTTTTGGTGTATAACAGGTTTCCATGCATCAAATCTTGCTAGGCGAATTATGGAATAGATAACGCTCTTATTATAATATGGCACGTTCATTTGGTCAGAACTGCTTCATTACCTAACCTACATAGACGCGATTCATTTGCCCAAGAATGACTATGCTGTTCCACAGTGAAATAAAATGCTCACACGTGCGGTTCAACTGGGCGCTCTACAAGGTAGGTCTTATGAAGGTCAGATGTTATATGAATTCGAAAGGGTACTGGCAACCACAAAGGGGTGCCTCCCTCGACAACTCGTGGAGACAAACATGAACCTATTGGATTTTGAACAAATATTTCCTGCTCCTCCCCCGTCACGGTAAGTATTACTGCCCATAATTGCAGGACCGAATTGCAAAGGTTCTTAGAATACTTCACCACATTGTGAGGTAATTCAGGAGATCAGAACGACTGTCTTCTGATCTCTCCAGGTCTGGCTTTGGGAAACTAATGTAATCACCAAATTTCGGCCCCATTGCTTCCCGGTAAAAGGAAGGTGAGTCAGCATTAATGCGGTTACGATGCAATTCATCAACAAATTTCATCGGTCCAGAGTTAGGTCGTATCGGACATGGCAAGCTGCTGGGAGTATATAAACGCCGTTGGCTGCTGACTCTCGATCTCACCCCACTCGCATACTCACATCAGACCACTAGTCAAAAAAGTCTGTCTCTCCTTACCTCCGCACACTGTTGCCGTACTGACACACACCATGTTAGACACCATCATGTCCTACTCCGTTGCCCTCCAAGTCTACCAGTCCAACCCCGCTCATGGATTCTTCCACGTCGTTGAGCAGACCGTCTGGAACTACGCCAACGGTGGCACCTGGTCCCAGGCAGACGGCACCCTCACGCTCACAATGGGTGGGAGTGGCACGTCTGGGGTTATCCGCTTCTTGTCGAACCTGGAAGAACGCATCGCTGTCGCTGTCGGGGTGTACAACTACGAGCGGTGGTGCGACATCATGACTGATCTGACGCCCAACGAGACCGCTCTCGTGATCAACGGAGAGTACTACAACAATGGGCCTCGGGCTTATATGATGGAGGAACAGCTGGCTGAGTACAGCGTCACCACCGCTACCGATATGAAGGTTGAAATCAACTTTACCGTCGCCGAGGGTTACGACCTCGCGGCCAACATTATCTTTGGATAGGTGACTCAGGCTTGTGTGCCCCCCCGTCGTCGCTCCTGTTTAATTCGTCAAGCTGGTGTCCGAGTTTCTGTAGTTCTCTGGTTGAGTTGATTCCCAAAAGTGTTGTATTATTATTGTAGGAGGAACTTTCAGCTGGTGTGCATCGTAGTATCCGTATTCAAAAATTGCGGCAGTTATAGGGATTCCTCCTTGGCGGCCAAGATTGGCAGGCAGAACAGAATTGGCGGAGGAGCGTCGGATTCCGGAAGATGCGCTGCACGCCTACCGCGATATCTGGAAGAGAACAGCTCGTACGTCATCAACATCAAAGGAATAAATATGTCCAGTTCTATTTGCTTAATGAGCATGATCTACAAAGGCATGCGTTCCTCAGGGGAAAGCGTTATTCTAAAACTCGTGAGCGATTTGTGATACATGCAGGTTGTTAGAATGCTTCACGCGCGTTGCAGTCAATCCTGCACGCTGTCCAAAGATGCGCGAGCATCGAAATCGGGGTATCCAACATCGACATACGCGCGCATTTGTGCTCCATATCGTATCGTCAACCAGATCAATCTGTCTCGCTCATCAGCACCCACACCCGATCACGACACGCGAAATACGAACGCATATCCTAACAAGGCAAAGATACCAGAGATACTATTGGTTGCGGCAACACCGATAGTCTCGACAGAGGGGATACACAGCGCAGAGACAGGCGTCAGCAATAATGCTCGAAATGCCCTGATGTGGATAAACAGCGTGAACGACATAGATTGTAGAGAGCGCATGTTTGGACAGGGCGGAGACGTACGAAATAGCGGCCGTGGCCTCAGCGCTCTGGGAGGGCAGGATGTCGACAGTATACGCCCCAATTGGTGTTAAAATCATATCAACCTGTGAGATGGATGTTCACATCGGTCCCGGAGATGTTCAAAAAGAGACCTACGCCGACGCCGTTGCAAAAGAGGCACACGAGGCTGATCACTAGACCGATTGTCCCATCAACATACGCCGTCATGAAGCCAGCCAACGTGACAGAGATAGGTATGAGGGCAAGTCCTCCGAGCCATACTGCACGGAGGCGATCTTCTGGGACCCACACCCCCCTGCGCTTCTCCTTTGCCTGTCGCACAACCCTATCGGAAATATACCCGGAAATCGGGGCCCCAACTATTAAATGTGAGCGGATTGGACATTCAATCAGACCGACAGGACGCACTCAAGTTGCCAACACCGTTTGGGAGGAAAAGGATGCCGAGGAGAGCTTCACCTGTAATCCCATACCTAGCACCCTATGAACCTGTCGGCACGAAGTAGCGACCTATAGTATTTTGGTACGTACAATGGTATATGCGATAGGTATTAATAGTACTGTCAGTGTTCCGGGATATCAGGGAACAGCAATTAATTGCATCCACGAGACGTACTGTAGTCCGACATGAGTGCAAAGGTGGTCGATAATGTCTAAAAGAGACCAGTTAGGGCATTCCACCAATATCCACCTGGTAGAAAAAAAAAAAGAGGACGCACGATCGCCATGATGTTTGGACTTCGTAGTAAAGCCAAGCAGCGGAACGGATTAACCCAAACAAAGAGTTTCCTCCGTCCGTGCACTTTGTCGATACCGAGCGTACCCGGGTGAGCCGTTTCGGGAAAGAAGAAAATGAGTAACAACAGAAGTATCACGCCCCCTACACCCAGTGCGGCCTGGAAACCTCGCCAAGACCAGTACTGCGTCAAGATACCTGAATGGTCACGTGAAAATCAATATCTATCAGAGCAGCAGGGCGCAAAGTCACCTCCAAGGGGCGCTGCGAGCGCGAGACCCAACAATGTAACCTAGGTCATCGATGCTAGCATCATTATCGACGGACCCTCAGTGAAAGTAAGTAGACTCACGCCATAGAAGGTACCCATAGCGGCACCACGTTCCTCTACTTTGTAAATATCCCCGATAGTGGCGGCTCCGAGAGCAAAACCGCCGGAACAACCAAATGTTTGCACGAATCGCCAAAAAAGTAGACTATTTATGTCAGTAGACGCCGCAACAGCGAAGCTACCGAATATCGCAAAAGGCATTCCGCAGATGTACATCATACGTCGACCATCTCGGCAAGAAAATCAATGTCGAGTGAGCCAGGGAGTAAATGCGAGGTGTAGAAGCCATGTGGAGACTTACAGAATGAATTATATCCAGACCAAAACATAACACCAAATGAGCTGGCGAGGACGGCTAGGCTTACACCCAGACTGTGAACCTAGATTACGACCTGAAACTGACAGCATGTGTAGGGGATGACATACCTCACAGTCGTGGGTGTTGCATTGAGGTCCTTGGAGATTTGTGGTATCGACGGGACAAAGCACCCACCGACGAACACTCATCGATGGATCGAATAAACATAACGTCAGTTGACCGGAATGCAAGACATACTGGGAACGAGCCCATTGAGGGACACTATAGCGAGGATCACTTGCTTTTGTCCATGGGTAAAGCGGTCGTAAATATCGTTGGTGGGGAGAGCGTGCTGGGTGGCCAGCAATGGGCTCTCTTCTGTAACCATGAGAGGAAGGTGAATGCTTACTGGAAAACAAAAGTGGTTCGGACGTTTATTATAAGCTAAGGCTTGCGCGTCGCTACACACGTACGCGTAATCCTTGACCAAACTGGATGTTTCGAGTCAGTGCTTCCAAGGTCATCGCTAGATTGGTCTGATGACCAGACTTACTAAAAGAGGTCAAACCGTCGAATGGTCTGGTACATTTCGGAGTGGGGGCCGAGCGTCCAATCAAATAACTCGTATTTACTTTTGGAAAATAATTTCGAGTTTTGTTTTTTGTACATGTGAAAATTAACGATCCAGCAACGTGTGATAGCTGTCTAAAGAGGCAAGCCGTGGCAATATTGCCAGCGATCGAGCTCTCATCGATCTCGTCGCTAACCGAGGTCCGTGATGGGTACTACTTGATCCGATAATCCTTGGGCATCTTACGTCGTTCGGGTGACAAAGGACAGATGTTCATTCATATGCATAGTCCTTGAATGGTTTGCAATAGTCCAAGTCAAGTAACGCAATGTGCATCCAAAGTTGACCATGATACACCATCAACTGATCTCGACTCGGTAGAGTATGATCGCAGTTAAGTTGAAACATTGGAGGTCGGATGCTTGCTGCGCTCGTGTAATAAATGCATGCGCTTCAAAGTTCGAGCTTCATAGAGAACCGTAAACTTGACTCTATTCTGCAGTTTGGCCACTGTCTGTCTGAGCAGCGATCTAGAGGACGGATGGGGCCGGTGGTCAGGGCTCTCTCATCGACCATGGATCCAATAAACGAATTTACATCCCGTGCTTGGAGGTCTTCTGGACTCAGAGTGACTCAGAGTGATCGAGCCCACAGTCCCTCCGAGTATGCATCCATGGTGAAGTGCCATTCGGATGGGTTCCTCATGGATTTGACGAGTATCATTTTGATGATGCTATATATTAGAGGTTATCCTATATGCACGTGACTCCAAAAAGGTCCAAAACAGGACTTGTCAGTCAGCTGATGCGTGTCCTTTTGGAGTCCTCTACCCAGCTGCCTGTGATCGACTTCTCGTCATCGAGACAACAATAGCTTGCCTGGTCTCTCTCGGGAGGAGGTCAAGCGAGATTGCAAGGTGTTGGACAAGGTAACATTGCCTCCTTTTTTAACTTCTCCATATCGATGTAGTACCGGATCGTTTAGTAGTATTTCTCCGGGAGCACGCCAATTCGTCCACGCCATCTACCAATTCGCCATACCTCATTGCGTTGTCAGATGAATTGGCCTATGCACATCAACTTGTCGTGATATACCGCATATTTCTTGCGGAAGGACAAGACAAGACAAGGAAAAATATAATGGGGAGCGGTCACGACCGGTAGACGTCGTTGAAAATGGGGCGAGCCTGATCTCGCAACATCATGAACTGCGAGCATCCGTTTACCAGTCTGTACGGCATCCTAGAATAAAAAAGCTCGACTTATGATGGAATCCCACTCGATTGATTCTTATCTGATCAGCGATGAAGACGAGGATGAGCGATTCCTGCTTGCACTCGGTGTTAAGAATGGGGGGAGACCTTTTGGCTGTGGCGAAAGCTAACTTGGTTCCCGACTCGAACTTGACCACGCCAAACTCCGATAGTCTATAACACCACGAGTCACGACTTCGAAGATAACACAGACCCTCGAATCGGAAAGACTAACCAATACCGGGAATTGGTGTCGAGCACAGTCCGACCCCCATGATCCAGTGCCGATTCAATGGACAACTCCAAACGTCAACCTGGACCTTTCCACACTCATCGCGCTCATATCTGATATCTCGCATTCACCTCTGCCTCGAACGGAAGAGGAAGCTCATGCCAGTGTCTGGTTCGTGACTACCTCGACTGACAGGGTAAAGTCGCTCGGGCGCCAAAGCCAAAGAACCAAACCCTTCCTGGACGATGTGGACGATGGTGAGGTTGACGAGAATACATGGGAGCATTCGGGTCAGCTTTCGCCGCACAGAATATACAAGAGATGGAAAAGGGCTTTCTCGAGGAGGTACGTGGGCGCTTATCGGCGCTCGTCAGGCATCCCTCGCCGAGTGTCACATTCTGAACGACGAGCGAGACACGTCATCGATATCTTCAAATTGTCTCCAAGATAGGGAGAGGCATTGGATTCAACGCTCCGCACGCGCACACCGACCGTTCCCGCACCTGTGGGTACAAGCTCAGATGGGGTTCCAAGGGCAGATGGGGTGTTTGAAACTACGCTAGGATCTGTGACATGGAGGGGGGAACGTCAGCGGATACACACTGGGAGCACCCCAGACACCCAGCTGGGTTCTTACCCTGTGGTCCCTGTCCACATCTATAGTTCAATTCTACCGCCTACGGAGAAGGGGGACAGGCAAGGGAGAACATGTTTCTTTTTTGATGCGCTCATGCGGACATGCGCTAGAATCTTGGCGTATCAGACTGTTCCCGTGTCACGAGCACCGGAATCTTCTGACCCTTTACCGATGACCAAGAAAAGGTCCCGCCAGCTATGCAAGCATTACTCCCGAAGCTGACCCTGCACACTGTCAGACCGATGCTCGCTGGTAGTTTGGAGAGATGTCGGGTATGAGCCAAGAATGAGGGACGCAGAGAAAGCAGCACTGTGGGTACTCGGTCCTTGCAGTCTATATGGTCACTGGTTAATATCTATAGACACGACTATAATCCTGGCCGATATCAATGGTACGGCCGTTAATCATACATGGTCTGCGGTAACGCTGGAACAGAATTTCAAGTTCTGTGCCTTTCCCCGTCAAGTATGTGCCAGATTAGCAAGCGCAAAAAAGCGCCCGAGGTGCACCCCAGTATCCAGGGCTTTCATGGGATGATATTCTGCATGTCTACTGATAAGTCGATGATCATGCATCATTGGTTATGATGAGCATGATCCTCAGCCAATCAGAGGCCTCCTGGCCCTTTCCATGGTCGTAAATGTCCATGTGGTGTCACTGTCGTCCGTGTATTTCATTCTACTTGTGTCGCAGATGCTGCCAGGATGTTTTTATATTGACCGGTCTACGACAGTTGATGAGAACAAGAAACCCATTTGCGGTGGTGTTCATTCAGCTGAAACTGACACGAATGACGTGGGACACACAAAGGTAGCAGCGGGTTCTGCCAGGTAGTACCAGTCAACTTAATTCAAGACTATTGACATGGCAGGAACCAACAAAATTGGCCAGAGGGATCAGTATCATCATGATGCAGCTTGGTCATCACGCCGTTGCTCCCAGACCACCAATCAGTAACCAGTGATCTCAAGGGTATTGTCGAAGGTGCACATGGGACGAAAGGTGATGGTGTTACCATCAATGATATCAAGAGAACCGGTGTCGTGCATGGTTTGTTGGAACAAGTATCACCCTTTGACAGAGCTTCAGCCTCCTGGACAGCTTCATCTCCTGAGCACATAAATACCAGCCCTTCTCTCTGGCTCTGATTTCAGCAGTGGATTCTACTTCGTTCTTCTCACAGGTACTGGCTAGTAAGTCAATACACCCGCTCCGCATCGACCTGCTCACAGTATGCCTTTTCGTCAGCCTCTTATCTCTATTCTCCAACTACGATCGACGTGCCGTTGACGGCCTGACAAACGCTTCCATTATCAACCCCCACTTTAACTATATCAACTTTGCAAGATGCGCTTCTGTGTGGCACTCTCTGCAACACTCATTATGGTTCTTGTTGCCCCCGTGATGTCTATTCCCGTTGCAGGGCAAGTGCATAAGCAAACAAGTGTATCATTGTTCGCTGATGTCCTGACAGTGGTATGTCCGCTGGTTCGGATTCACCATCGACCCTTGCGCCGGCACCGGTATACCTGGTAAGCAACGGTTTCTTTTGTGTAGATCTTGGATTCAAGAGAAGCTAAACGATGTGAAGGGATCGAAAGCAAAGAGGTCCGCGCCAGCGCCTCAGCCTCCGCCAAATGGTCCGCCCAATGGTCCACCCAACGGTCCGCCCGGTGCGGGTGTACCACATGGAGGTGTCCCCTCCGGGCCTCAGCTTAACCCGCAGCAGTTGCTGAGAGGTGGTGGGAGGCCACCTCAAGGTTTCCGCGGGTTTCCGCCTCGGCGGGGCACGTCTACGCTTTTCAGACAAGACGTGGTGCCTCCAGAACGATTACCACCAGGTGGAACCCCGCAGGGAGATGGTACGATCTTGCTGCCAGATGGCCGAACCGCGGAGCAAAAGAAGGATGGTAAGTATATTATCACGTTCATTCCGAAGCCTCCTAGTACATAGTCGAGTCTATATGCCCAAAGAATCTGTTGCTACTCATAACCGATTCTGCTCGTATTCATCAGTAGGTACCTGACATGCAGAAGGGGGCATATAGGAGGGACATTAGAAATATTATCATTATGGACAACACCCTAGCATACCATCTATCCCATTGACAATGATGTGAATGATGATGATGCTGTTTCAGCCCAGGAATGAATTCATGGCTGATTTGACTGATTTGGAATGTGCCTGATATTTCATTATACTATATGTACATAATTGCGTAGGATACAATCTTGGATGACTCAACCCCACGGCATCAGTCTCGTCACATCCCCGGGAGTGGCTGGAGTGGCTGGCGGTGTTGGCGTCTGACGGAGGTGTCGTCATTCCAGGCTCATTACATGGATCAGAGGTTGGCATCAGCAAGACTCGGAATAGCCAGTAGTGTTGGTACACAGAGGCGGGGACTGACGTACCTGACATAGACAACAAACAACCCACCAAACGAGAGTTGCCTCAGACGAGCCAACAGAATTGGAACTTGAAAACATACCTAGATCGGGACGACACCAACGACACACCTGAGATGAGAAGATATCAAAGATGTGTTCAAACCCTCAACCGGGCCTACAAGTAAGCAAAAATGAGCCGGCGAGTTCTCGGGGGTCTCAGCTCACCCTGAATATGACCTGGGCTGTGTGGCGAGTCCACAACCCGATTTTCTGGCCCGGATTACCAGCATTGCAGTGGCAACAGTTTGAGTCGCCGATATAACGGCATGCCGAGGGGGTGTTACAATGCGTCATGACTGGGGATGCGTGTGAGGGTGGTATTGGTGTGGGTGACGTACATGTGTGGAAGAGACCGTGGGCGGCAGATGTATGATGTGCAACGACAACGTTGCTGTTGTTGTCGTGCGTCTCGGCATTGGGACATACCATGTGTACTAATTATGCGGGCATTTGGGCGTTGGGTTCTGTACGCAACGTCGTTGTCGTGCATCAGACGCTAGTATGATGTAGACCGTCTCACATTGACTGCCCGAGAGACCGTGCGACGAAATTGGTACCACCCCGTGTGGATTCGTGCCAGGTGTGCAAGCGAGTTGACTTCCAAAACCCGTACCCAAGCTAGGATACGAATACAGAACCCATGGATAGGAACCTACCTGTACAGCACCTCCTGGTACATGTTTGCGACCCATCCAAGGATACTTCCGATGCTATACGAACGGGTCAACAAACCGACACGGAATCGGTTCAATGATACGGACGTGATGCTGTCCCTCTCTCACAGATGGTAAAGTCGCAGATGGATTGCATTTCTACAGAAATTGGGTTGTGCGCCGTCAGAAGTGAACATGAAGCGCATATAGCGACTCACTCGATGAAACCGAACAAGACACCCCGATCCAAAGCTTTTGTATGGTGAATCCGACCATCCCACGCTAAACCTTTGACTCATGTTTGCACCTCATCCAGCTCGGTGCGACTACCTTTTCGACATTGACCGAGGTGTTCGCTCTGTTGCCGGTCAGGATACGAAGAACCACCGTACTGCACATGTGGACGAGGATGTGGCCCGTGAGTTTTGCTTACAAGTTCCGTGTTGCTGAGGCGCAAGTGGAACTGACATTTGGATCGAGGCTGTTTTGGAGACTAACGCAGTTAATTGGCCGGACGAGGCAAGACGAGCGAAGGAAAAAGAGCTCTTACACTAAAGTTCAGAACAGTCAGTTCAGTCAAAAGTAAATCTTTGAAAAGGGGTATCAGGTTATTTCAAGCATCTGGGAAGTAGCACCCACTGATAGGGCGAGTGCTCGATATCTTGATCAACGTGGGGAGATTTGGTTTATCTATTTCGGCTCTTGCGTGGTATCTGTCATCATGCTTCATTTTTCTCATCTTGTGTGCGAGGCGGGTGAGAATGATATCGGCCCGTGTTTCTGCCAAGAATAGCAGAATGGCGAGGAAATAGATGCCAACAACGCTACATGATCTGGGTGTTGGGACGTGACGAAACGAATGCGAACACGAACGAAACCGTTCGTGTTCGTGTTTGTCTTTGTTCGTGTTTATGTTTAAATGAAGACGTGACAGCGAAGGGGACGGGCGAGGGGATACTGGGGACCAATTTTGTGCATGTGGTCGACGTCATCGGTGTGTCGTCATGGAGTGAGGGCAACGAAGGAGAGGGGAATGCGAAGGAGAAGGCACAAGGGCGCCACGAGGCCAAGGGGGACATGGCGAGGGTGACACGAGGGCGAGGTGATGGGAGGACGATGGCACTTGGTGCTGTACACGAACAGGAGCCCAGTGGTGAGTCAGTGACGTGTTTGCATACGACGCAGGCAAGCAGCCGCGGCTTCGACGACATCCGGCAAAAGTGTGGGTGGACCATGCCTAGTAGGCAGTGCGTCTAGTCCTTTCGGAATCCCAGATGCCATGCGATCCCCACGATGGAGTCGTTTCATCGTGACTCAGATCTCGTACAGCAAGTAGCTACACAAGAGAAGAGGGCTCAAGGGTTGACCAGGCTAAAAGCCGGTTGAGTCGGATAAAGACAACACTGGGGGACGTCTACGACGAGGGTTGGCGTTTTATACTACGAAGTGAGGCTTGTTTCCAAGGCACTCTTTGGGGGCGACGGCCGGCGCAGTCGAGCCGTCCGAGTGACGCTGCCGCATGCTCCTGTCAATTGTCCATCACGCTAGGTTGCCTCCGAGTCAGATCGCTCTTCGCCCAGTCTGGTCACCAGACTAACCGTAATGACAGACTGAATGCCTAACACATAACTTGGCATCTCTTCCACCACTGATGAACATGTTCAAAATGAACGGTGCAACGTGTCACACGGTCGTTCCTGCAATGTTATGTAACAACTCAGTCGACCAGCTTGTTATCTTCCAGCCATTACTGAGATCAGGACAGAATAATACAAGGCAATTTTCGGTCATCTACGGTTATAGCGCGCTATCTGGGTTTCAGTGATGCGCAACCACCAAACGTGCTCATCTTTTCTGCACACGTAGCGGTTGAGTCCTCCTACAGGGCCAGAGCTGAAAAGAGGCACCAAGTACGTAACTTGTTGGATGGACCCGCCAGCGGCCCAAGGTATGTTTTTTTCTTTAGGTGACCTTCCACGATGGTCAGCTTACGCGGCTTGTGTTGACTAGCGACATTCAACGACCACAGATCCGCCGCTTCAACCACTTGCTTGATGAGCCCAATCGTGGAAGTTCTTGTGGTGACAATATCGGATTGGTCCCTGGGGCAAGGTTTGCCCAGCCCAATAGGAGCCTACGGAGGCCGAGATTGAACTGGAAAAGCCATGTCAATGCCTAACATGCAACATACAGGTCTTCTCTCATAATTTCCCCTTTCTACTTCGCGCATTCCGGCCTGGTCTGCGGCCTGGTGTACGGCGCGACTGAAGACTATTTCCCTTCCACACGAGACGTAGTTGAAGTACAAAGGGGCCAGGTGCTCTACTATCAGTTAACCCAGAAATCTTCGCTAACATCGCCTGGTCTATCGTTTGTTAGACCCCTTCCTGCCCTGCTTGCACTTGGAACGCCAGTCAAGCGCGACGCGAACCAGGTCGAGTCAGACATCAAAACCTTGACTTCAAAGTCGCAGGCACTCGACGGATCCATTACAGCA